>JACJUY010002743.1:71292-94901 GCA_014220935.1 Platorchestia sp. MABIK
CTCATCGCAGTGACGCCCGTCTGTTCCCGACATGGTCGGATCGCAGTAAAGTTCAGTGGCCACTCTGCCAACTGGCTGGTGTGCAGGGGTGGGAGGCACTTCGCGAGGCATGCTGGCGGTTATCACCGCGATTTTTGCCTAGTGTATCAGGGCCTTAAGAGATAGCGTTCAAGCAGTTTGCATGCCCACGTTCTGAGGAATCATGCCTCTCATAGTCCTAACATATTGGTCTCCGCCGTCGCCGAGGCAACGATCAATTTCTGCAACACATTTCGGCCCGCCAAATGATGGGGTCAATTTTCATGTCTAAGGTGATAACATCAAGTGGAAACTTTATTATGGAGTTTAAAATACATGAGAATGTTATCGAAGATCATCAAAGGTAGAATCACCTAAGTCCATTCATATTGATTAATTTATCAAAAAAGCATGCTAGAGATTGAAAACATTGGCTTAAAGTAGTAATGGAAAAAAGTTCAAGATATTAACTGATCTGGTTACGACTTAAATGACTCATGTTTTTACTCACAGAAACGGCAAGGAGTAAAGCTGCCAGCCACAAGCGTAGATGAAGACCGTCGGCCGCCATAGCGGTGTGTCGCAACAGCACCAAAGTCAGGCGACAGCGCACGCTCCACCGCCGCGCTCTTGCAGCTCTGGATGGTCGATGCGGAGGTGAGTGATCAGGTCCGTGATTCCCCAAAAAACTTGAACGCCTCTCAAGTACGCCAGTAACAGCGCCGAAGTTGAAACTTTATTGTAGAAGGTTACGCTCCTGTAAAGATAGGAATTGAACTATTAAATTTGATCGAATCACGAAACCTGATAGCCGCCAAATTTAACCTTGCTATCTCATGGGATGCTCCCTATCGAGTGGAAGTGTTCGATCAAAGAAGGGCATTAGAGTGCACACTATTGCTTTCGCTCCAGCACTCACTCTGCAGTAATATTCGTTGTCTACAGCAAAGTAAGCTGCTACATATCTTGAAGCAAATGCCAATGTAATGTTTAAAGGAACTTGAAGCAGCAGGGTGGCCTAATGTATAGGAATATATTGACGTGATCTAATACTAAACTTGCTACTATTCCTCTACTTTTTTGCATTGTAACAGCAAGACTAATACTTCAGATCGATGGTCATATCGTGTTCTTCAAATGTAGTTACCATAAACCCAAGTTCCTTCCCCTTCCTGTACTCCATAAATGCCCTCTTCTCATCTCCACGCCAGTTCTGTCACAGTCTCATTTCGCACGCGGTAAAGTTCCATTCGCTCATGACTCTGTGTCACAGTGACAAGTTTAGGCGCTGGGAGAGAGATAGGCTCACGTTGTCCGGACGGTACCTCATTCGTCAGCGCGCACACCGACTCTCGGCAGAGCGGTGGAGATTCCGTGTTTCGCTCTAAGGATCTGAGTTGGGCTTTAATTAAACTCAGTGTACCGTCCTTGACTGGCACTGCAGAATTGGTTTCGGTTCCTCAAACAACACATGCCACCGCATGTTGACTGGAACGCCTCGAGGCGGCGATATTTGGGCTTCAAGATGCTGCCACGCTGTCACCGATTTCCAGGGAGCAAACAATACTTTCTCGAATTGAATACTTGTAACGAATTTTAGAAAATATTTAGTGGGTTAGCCATTTGACTTAAGGTCTTGTTGCTACTTGTCAAAAGCTAAAATAATTGAAAATTCAGTGCATTGTGTGCTCAGCATACACAGAAATAGGCTGAAAACATCACATTTTGACGATGGCGTGAGTTTAATCATTTAAAAACTTTTACCGCCAACTTTAAACTGTAATTTATTAAATGAAAGCAAATTTTCCTAAAAATATTCACTCATTGAATTGACTGTAATATTCTGGCAACACTAACTTCACTATTTTATATGCAGAACTTCCTCCAAGATCGTGTATCTCATTACAATCTTCACGCAGACTGTCTTTTCAAAACTTTAAATTAGATTCTGTCTTCTCACGAATTCGCCGAGGAATCTAAATTCCCAAAATCTTTTTTTTTTTCGCCGTTTCCTCATGTTAAACGAATGCCCTGAGTTTTCCACATTCCACCCCAGTCTCTCCACACGTGTTCTTATTCTCGAAACAAAACACAGCCCATTGAGCTCCATTTTTGCTCGGCACAGTTCCGAAATGAACGTAAGCCTGAAATCCTCCAAGCCTCCCCCAAGGAAAGCTCCCATTCCATTTGGTGATCCCTTCTGCAACTTTTCGCTCGTCTGGAGTCCTCGCTGACGAAGACTTAGGCAAACCTAGGGCGGGATGTAATGAAACACGATCATTAGGCAGAAAAGATGGACTGTTGCGAGGTGCAGGCGTTCATTGTCTCGAGAGCGGTTAATTTCGAGGAAGATATTCAAATTTGATGCATTTGTAATGCTCAATTCCGTTTTTGGGGAGACGTGGAATGCAGCAGAATTTCACTGAAGAAAGATGTCCTCTCACTTAATAGTAGTGACCGCGATTATTATTGCAGCACTCCACAGTTTATTTCATGCCTTAAAAACTCTGCGTCGTGAGATATTCACTCGTTACAATGGGTTGCGTGAACCCAGAACCGGAGGCAAAGCGCTCATTACGAAGGACTGCGAGTATTATCTTATCGTGGGATCATAACACTGCAGGCGCATCTTTGCTTAATGCGTTACATTCGACTGCAGGTTCCGTCAGACTCACTCAGGTATATTCCAGCAATTCTCCTGCCCAACTTGTGTTCTTGGTTTCATCATCTTCGGGTTAACTGCTCCACGAAGTGGGAGTGCCTTTCACCAATAATGACGAAAACGAATTTCTTTTCCGATGTGTTAGTGAAGTTTTTCGATTCATGCTCAAAAAAACTAGGCAAAAATTTGGCAAAATATTCTGGCCTTCTTTTAGTTGAATTAGGCACGGTTTTAACAGAATTGTCGCTGTAGAGAACTTCAGTAAAAAGAAATTAGAAATGGGTTTGCTATGTGATTTAACATATAAAAATAGTCACAGATCATTTGTATTTTTTTGAGTGTTGCACAGATTTACTATTGTGCGCTTATATTCAATTATATTCATCATTTAATAATTTTTGCTTCAAAGCTTGTACTTGATATTATTTGTAAAATCACATCTTGTGTGTTTTCAACAATGAGTTAAAGACATTGCAAAAATAATCCATATAGATACTGCTATGTATGCAGGGAATTAACATTTGCTAAAGAAAAGCGCAGTATTACATGCCCAATCAAGAAATTGGGCAAGGTGTACATTGAGTGTGACATAGGAGACCAGAACAAGTCATGGATTCCTCACGAGTGTTGACATTGTAAAGACATTGAGCGCCTGGTGTGGAGGTAAAACTGTTATTATGATCATTTTTTGCGTGAGCAGAAAGATCGCTCTAATGACTGCTATTTCTTTCAGCAAAACCTTTCAGGCTGTACCACATCAAAGAAAAAGAAACACATTGTTTACCCTAATTTGCAATAAGCAATGCGCCCATAGAGTACTCGAAGAATTTGTGATCAAACTTCCAGATCAAGAAATGCGGAGTTCCAGCAGTGCAGATGAACATTCCAGTGGTGAATATGTGGAGCCTGACGGTGCAGAAAGAGGGAATAAACCAATACCATTTTCTCAAGGGGCTCTAAATGACTTGTGCAGGGATCTCTATTTAACCAAAGACAAAGAAGAGCCTCTTGTATCAAGGCTTCAAGAACGTAATCTTGTTGAGAAAGTAGTGAAGATGACACTACAGAAAACGTATAGAGAAGTTACTTGCATTGTTCACCATGAAGAATGGCATGTTTTTGTAATGACATTACTAAACTTTTTGAGGAACTGGAAATAACATATGATAGCACCAAGTGGCGACGTTCCATAATGCATCCAAGGACAGCATCGGAGCTGTCATGCTACCCAACGGTAACACTCTGCTATCTGTTCTCATAGCTTATAACGCAGCCATGAAAGAATAATTTGAAAATCTGAAAGTAATTCTAACAAGCCTACAGTATGATGTTTATTACTGACTTATTTGTGCAAATTTTAAGGTAGTGGCTATGCTTAGTGGCCTTCAGTTTGGTTATCCTAATTTTTGATGCTTATTTTGCTAATGAAACTCTAGAGCAAGAACTGAACATTATGAACGCAAAGATTGGCTGATCCAAGATGAAATTGAGCAAGGAAAACATGACATCACGCACAAACCACTCGTGAAAAGTGATAGAATTCCTTTACCACCTTTGCACACGACACTTTGTTTAAACAATTTGTAAAAACCCTAGACAAGGATTCCTCCGCATCTACATGTCTGACAGAGAAATTCCCTTTCCTAAGTCAAGCTTAAATTAAAGATGGTATCTTCATAGGTCTCCAAATTGGAAAAATTACACATAATGAAACTTTCAACGTACATCTCAAGAGAAAAGTGGAGCTTGCCTTTGAGTTGTTCGCGAAAGTTCGGGTAACTTCCTGGCGAAATATCGATCAGAAGACTTTAAGTTGTGAATGATCAGTTGAGCCATTATCATGATATGGCATGTAACATGTCTCTCAACGGTCATGTAATTACCTCTCGTTTGGATTTTTTTCATAAAATCTTGGCGATGTGAGTGATGGACACGGCGAGAGATTCCGTCAGGATATTTCAGCGATGGAGCAACGACTCAAAGGAAAACGGAACCTTGGCATGTCGGCAGACTACTGCCCCAAAATAAAAAGAGAAGACCACACTTCATGTTTAGAAGGACAGATGTTGTTCAGACTGACAGGTATGTGCCTTTCATTTTTAATCAATAATAATATGAGGTTCATGGCACAGGGGAATGGTGCCTAATTTGTAGGAATAGAGATAAGGTTCAGAATTAGGGCATAATTTTTTAATTTTTTTACGTCTTTTGGAACAAGTAATTTTTTAAACCAGAAACTTATTCCACACACAGTATTATTAAAATAGTAGTGATTTATGCTCCAGCGTAGTCTTGAGGTTTTAAATATCTGTAAGCTGAATTCACTCTAGACCGGCGGTTGTCAGTTGAGCTTATGATGTCGGACCAATTAACCTGGACTTTACTGATGGAATTTCCCAAGCCTCGAGTGGATTATTAACTTTGAGGGAAGAAGCACAAGTTGTGAGTCTTCGAAGTCTAACACTTCTGTTGCCTAATTGGTAAACTAATATTTTTTTCAGAACGACTCTTCTAATAAACGTGTATTGCTAGCGATGACGCCTGTTAGGTAATTTCTGTGTGCACTATTAACAGTGTCTCGCTCGGTCGTCATTCATTTTGAAGGACAACTGAAACGTTTGTTGTCAAATCTACTGCCAGGACATTGGCGCGCGGGCCTCCCAGCTGTAAGGTGCCATAATTCCATGACTCCTAGGGTCCAATTTATTTTGTACCTTGTGAAAAGCGCGATTTCATTTTAACCTAAACGAGTGGGCTTTCACGAAATATATATAGACATTTAAATACATGCATCAGCTCTATTACCCGTATGGAGACAGATTAAATAAAAAATTTTTTATGCATATACTGTATTTAAAAAGAATTACAGCATTGGTACACTGTTGTCCCAGGGTCCAAACATTCTTGGATGTACATATATTTCCTTAATAGTGTTAGAACAATAATTTTACTCGTTAAGAAAATCTGTAAAAAATCAAGAAAAACTGTAAAAAATCTTTAAAACATGACTTCATCAGCAGTATAGCGGGTCAACTGGGCGCTATATTGCTCTCTGGCATTGTGCAATAGGTAGCAGAAAAGTGGTACGAATAGTTGCTGAACCTATAACTTTCTGTTTTGATATAATAGAACACGTTTCTGGGGCAAATACAGCCCTATGGACTTTTAAAATATCTGGTGGGACACATATGTCGAGTAACACTCGAAAGGGCTTAGTTTAAAATAGCAGCTTTTCCTTGATGACTACCCGGAATCATTTTCACACTGTATACGGAACGCGTTCACGCCAGCGATCTCTCATTCATCACATTATTTCCCATGCACGACCATGCCTTAATTAGAGACAATACGCCAGATCGCGCTGACCAATTGCAATAACTGGAGTATTTTGGCACACACAAAATATGAACTACAATAAATTGTTCTAAAATAATGGAAATAATATTTTGTTTCGAATTACTATTGCATGTAAAACTTGCTGCAGAGAAGCTGTAACATTCTTGGCTCCTCCTGTGGGTACTCTACTCCTCTGCTCAGATTTTCATCTGTTTGACATATGCGAATGCTTTAAATATTTCTCTGCATAAATTTCAGCACAACAAACGTAACAACGAGTTTTAAAATATAACATTGAATAATGATCTATCTGACAGCAACAAAGCGTAGCGAGTCTGTTTGCATTCCAATATAATCGTCTTACGAAATCCTTGTAATTGCGTCTGACTCGAAAACTTCGTTAGCCGCACCACACGGAACCGTCGCGCAATTGCGATGGAGTTACGTAGGGAAGAAGGTAGGTGCCATTTATAATTGATTCCAAACAATGTTCGCTTTGAGTTAGGCTTTGTACGCTAATTATCATAGAACGGTAGCTGCACGAACGGGCACGAAATTTTTTAAAGCAAATGATGGGTGACTTTAACTCAATTGATAAGTTAATTGAAGCTTTGTGGCGTTCATCTAATGCAGAGAGTCAACTTACGTAAAATTTTTTTGTATCAATAATCTCCAGGTGCGTTTTCTAATATGCTATATCTTTCTGCCCAACATTGGCTTGCTTTGTCTTTGAGATTCGGCGCCGTAACTCTAAAGTGCTTCGAATTACGACAGTTTTATTTTCTCCAAACCTCGCAGTTGTCTTTGATGTTTGAGTTTTGCCAGGGTGGCCCTCAAAAAATGTATGCACTGTTTTAATTAATTAGTACTCTTTCGCTAACGTAAGTACAAAAATCATTCAAGACTCTCCTATTAAAACTGATAAATTATACGGAGTATCATAACTAGAACTGAACAGTTTTTTAATCTGAATAATCTTTTCATTTCATAACTAATGCTCACCTAAAAGAAAATAAAATAAACTAGTAATTGTACAATAAACGAAATAAAGCTTCTCCCGAAAGATGTTTTTTCCGAAAATGTTTTCTAGAGGGTGTTTGGAGAGAGAACATGTTCTTGAATTTTACCTGTTTACCAGTCCGTTCAGGTGAAATGCAGATTCATCACTCACAATGATGTATTCGAGAAATCTTGCATTTTTCTGCGGGAACCATTCACAGAAATTTCTTCGCCGTTTCTCCAATATTGATCTAGATAGGTTTGTTCCATCGCGTCGGGTTGAAAGAAAAATGATTTCTTCAATTTTTGTCGGACCATTTGAATATTTTCTTTACTTCGTGCAGTTCTGAGTCTACCAGAATTTCCCTTATTCCTGTCCTGAATAATACCATGAGCTTGCCTTTGTCAACATTCCTCTTAACAGTCAACCTGGTCACAGTTTGTCTATCAAACGTAAGTTGTCCTTAGAACTTCTGATATGTTTTTTGATTCAAAGAATGTTTTCACAACGAAGGATCGTTGTTCTCTCGTTAAGTGCATGGTTAAAAATGTCGAGTTTATTTGATTTGCATTTAAGTGAAAAGTATGTATGAAATGAAAGGATTATTCAGAACTGTTCGATTGTTGCTTTGATACTCCACAAATTTTTTATTTTTTATAGGAAAGTCTTAAAAGATTTTTGTACTGACTTTCATGAAAGAGTACTAATTATTAAAAACATTGTATAATTTTATTGAGTCACCCTGTATAATATGGAGTGAAAACACGCAGGGTGTGAACGACTAGGTAACGGCGGTATTCCTCGGACGAACATTATCGCACAGCGCTCTCAGTTTTGGCAGGAAGACACTGAAGACGGAGCGCGGCAAGGCTCACCACCGCAGCTTTAAGAAGCAGTGGCCGCGAGCAAGTCTGCGAGGGCCGTACTGAAAACTGCGCCTGGCGAAATTGGTTCCGCACCAAAATGAGCGTAATAGCGTTAGCCAGGCGGAATTGCAGGACCTAAGTGTCTAGTGATAAACTCAACGACAGCGTGCACGGTGGGGCTCGTTAATACAAACAAGGTTATTCAAGAATTAGAACACTGCGGCTAAGTTTGAAATGTGATTCTGAAGGAACGTTTAAAGCGCAGCAAGGTTTGGCGCGCACTTCTGGAGCAAAGTGTTCTCACAACTAAAGCTGCGCGTACTCGACTAGTACTCTCAGCTTTAGTAGAAGATCTGACGCATTAAAAGGACAGAAAATGCTGAATTTAAATATTTAATTTCGTATCTACCGGTGAATTTTATTTCTCTTAGTTCTTGTCATGTGACGTTGAAAATTAGCCCTCTTAATTTTGTTCTAAATACAAATTCTGGAAACGGCAATTCCTTTGTAGGATTTATACACTTGGCGTCAAAAAAATCGCACATCTCGAAAATTTCGTTTTGAGCGAATATAGCTCATACATAATTTATTATACCCTAACAGGCTTAATATAATTTAAAAGTGCAACTAATGACCTTTACAATGAGCTATCGTTTGTTTTCATAAAAACAATCATCGCCAAAAAATTTGAGTTTAAAGTCAAAAGTCCCGAAATACGCGTTTTGCGGGTCACTTGCTGCGCTCCCATTAACGGGGATAAACGAGGGGGTGAAAGTCAATCAAGGGTCATTCGCTATCCAGACGTCACTAAGGTATATATATTTTTTTCCGGAACGTTTGGCGCCGTTTGTGATGACTAGGCTGATGCTGAAAAGTTTAGAAGTAACACTGCTATACTGTGATATTAGCATCATACTATCTTCATAAGCTCCAATTTCAGATTCTAATGAGGGCCAAATTATGGACCCTTTCTTCAATCACAATTTACCTTTGTGTGCAAATATACTAAATTAATTTTGCTTTGTTCTGAGACAATCCAGCCATAAGCTAACACACTCGACATGGCCCGTAGTTAAGTCTACTATAAGCCTGGGCGAAGAGGTCTACCGCCATATATCGCCTACCAAGGAGCAGTTTGAGATGTACAAATTAAGTGTTTATCGCTAAATTAAATGTATGGAAATGAGGAATATCCATTAGTAACCTAACGTAACCTAACCTCACGCTATAGTCTAGCTAGAGGTAGAACTCATGCTATAAAATGAGGTAGACCTAACGCTATGGCAGCACCGATATTTTAATGTCTCCAGTGACAATTTTGGGCTCTAGAAAATGACTTTAGGTTTTGGAACCTTTAAGAGGAATATTCATTTATTCAATTTTTTTCAAACTGCTCATGTTCCTTGAATTTTTAGATAAAATTGGTTTAGCCAAATGGTCACGAAAAGCTAGGAAATCGTCAGGGAAATGACTGCTCACTTCATAATTCTGTGAAACTACTTCATGAATTTGGACAAAGGAACAGTACTGAATGGTCTTCGAGTGATGGTGACCGAAGTTAAGGATATGTACATGTTGTCATGATGTAGCGACCTGGTGCAATTTGGTAAGTGGACTTGACTTTTGATGCACTTCAGCGAATCGTGATTTAGGATGCGAACCTTAATCTTGCCATTCATTCAAAATTTTGTCCTACGCAGAACATGGTTATTGAATCTAAAAATTACTATGAAACACTGTTTAAGTGTGTACAATTGATTTCATTATTATTTTAGATTACGATGCACATGCCGGTCAATTTCCCTCACCGAAAATGATTGAAAAACTCCACAAAAAAACACAGCGGTGAGATAACCGTGAATTAGCTGTTTCATCATGACCAACTTACAAAACATCATCTTTACCACCTCAGTCGTCATGGAAAACTCAGCTGGCTAAATGAACTACTAATCAAAACGTGTCATTCAACAGAACTTATCACAGCACTGACTCCGTTTAACGACTCTGCAGATAGCGAATCTCAATTTACGTGAATAATTCTAAATGAATACACTTTTGTTTTGAAAATATTGGTTTAACAAACGATTTTAATTTTTGTCATGCACTTCATGGAGTATAGTTAACTACTGTGAAAAATTGCCTTATGAGTACAATGAGGTTGGTTCAAGTTGAACTGCATACAACCGCAGTCGAAAGACAAGAGAGGACAAGTCATCTGTCTCTTAGAGTGAAATTCGTTTCACACTCAGTGAGAAATTTAGGAGTAGTTGTCGGGCAGGAATGCAAGCTCATTACATTATGGAAGACATTAATTATCTGGGTACGCAGTTCACTCACGGAGCTACTGCGGTGAATATACAGTAACATTACGAGTTTCTAAAGAACTGATGCTTGGTATGCTTAGAAGTTCGGCTTGGAATTTACGCGCTCACGTTTTTAAGATGCATGGTGAATCAAGCGTGGCTTGGTTCGTGGATCTGCGTGTGGAATAATCAAATACTTGGACTAAACTTGAGTGCAGGATTGACCTAGCTGCTTCCCCATTATTTTTTGTGTTTGTCAATAATCTGCCTCAGTAAAGTGAAGAATTGTTGAAACTTAATATGAAACGAACTGTGTTATGTAGAGCAAAGACCTTATGAATCTCCAGCTACGTCAGCTAATCGAGACCAATGCTAAAGTTGTGATCAAGCTTTCAAAGTTTCCAATTTCTTTACACGTTCCAATGGTAAGAATGAACATAACTTCCGTGCTTCAGAATTTCCATTCATTTTTACATAGAGATCTGGTTTGAATCATGCATTGAAACTAAATATTGCTCGTACATTCTAACTCGAACTCAACAGTCGAGTCAACAATTCGTTTAGCTTTCATGTGAATGCACGGATTTGAAAAGGGAGCCACACTGTGAGAGGTGCAAAGTATTTCAATTGCTAAAGCTGCTAGTTTTTGAACTAATTTTTCCTTCTTGTGATTTAATGCTGAGTTCTTGTTCTTCATTCACTGATGATGAAAAGGGAAAATATTCCGGAACGTTTGGTTGTAAATGTTTTTATTTTAATTTTCCTTTTCATGCTGCTATGACTATCTATTCACTGTTTTATCTCCAGGATTTAGCAAAAATAATTTCACATTTCTATTTCTAGATGGTGGCTATTTATGGGTACAACCACATGTAGGTCTGAGCTCTTCAGGTAATTTATTTTAACCTTCGGTAATCATGCAGTTCATTAAAGTAATTCAGCATCAGTAGGTAGTACAATGTTCAGTTTAAAACATGAAATAGTATTTCCAACGGCTCTTATGAACGCTCTTAATACTGGGAGGCATTTGCTGCATCACTACTCCGGGAATGAATATTCCGCTATTCATCATAAATAATTTGGCATCGTTTGGAGTTAAAATTGAATGAATTTCACTGTATCCTTTTCAAAAGTTCCTAGTTTTAATGATCAGAGAATTTTATTTTATGAAAGATCTTTTAAGTTAGTTTTCTGAGCTCGGAATCATACTTTATAGTCTGCTACTCCTAACGCGTTGGAATTGGTGCTGAGAAAAGAATTGTTTAACAATGCAACAATTTTTCGAGAAAGTTTATCAAAAACGCATTTTTTACACTTGTCTGTTCCTGCCAAGCGGGCAGTTCGGTCGCTGCGGGCAAAAAATGTGAAAGTTTTCATGCAACTCACAAACTACGTCTCGTTTCGAGGAGATTTTGGAAGTTTTCAGCTGAAAGTTTTTTAACGAGACATTCGTGAGAGCAGAGCTGTCGTACGAACGTACGCACAAAAGCTCGGCTGAATCAGACGGTACCATATTTATTACAGCGTTGGTCGTGTAGTGGATGCATTTTAGATGAAGTATTCTCTGTATCGTCTCTTCAGTATTTTTCACATAAACTTGATTTTTTTAGTTAATTAAGATGAAAGAGTCTTTCCTACTTTTATTAAGTTTTTGCAAGGTTTGTGATTTTATAACTATTTGTGAGCAATAAACGGCGCTCGAAAAACTGTCATTGCTTGATAAATTATGAATTTAGTTATGAAAAAGACAAGGAAAAGACGGCAGTGTGAGCAGAGCCTCTGCAAAAGAATAAACATCGTAAGACGTAGTAACATCTTACGTGCTGTAGTGCGCCAAACCATCTTACGACTGATGGTCATTTCGCGAGAATAACTTTACATACAAACTCTTTGGTGATGCAAACATAAATATATTAATGATGGACTGAAGGGACAGAATATCCCATGTAATACCGTTTAAAAATGGAAAAAATTTCCGGTTAAACAAAAGACATTATGAATAAAATTGAATTTCGTTAATTCCTTCTACTACGAGCACTTGCCACTCTTGAGGGGATAAAATTATTTGATTACAATATTATTGGAGCTTCAGCCAGTGTTGGGCACTAACTCCATTTAATAATTTAAATGCAAATCACATTTTTAGGAGGTGTTCAAATAATAAGTACTATTTAGATGCGATGTTTTTCAAAACTGCACTAAATAAATTTATCCAAGTCTTTCAACTTTACATTCAAGAATCAAGATGCAGGTAATGTGAGCTCTTTGATTGTGTTTCAAAGCAACAAATGTTCGGAGTATTCATTTTTGCGACACACTGAAGTATCTGCAGGTTGTTGCGTCGTTACACAAAATAGTTTCGCTGTAACTAAACTAGATTTGGACTTTTTGTTGCAGTATTGGAGGCGATAGCTTTAGAGAAGTTAGGCTCAGCCCCGTAGTTTAAAGGAGCCTGAGAAACGATGAAGTGAAAGAAGTGCAACGGATATGATGTTATTAATCGTTTCTCCTATTTATTCAAATTGAAAATACAAACACCAAGACAACTTCATTACAACCCGCCAATACCGACACATGAAATGAAGCGTATCACAAACTCCGGGAAAAACATATTTTTTTAATGAAAGATTTTCAGTTTCGAAGTATGGCTTGCAAATATAATCATCACTCATCTTCAATAAAAACTGGAGAAAAAAAATTGGAAATTTTTCTCTTACAAAACGAGGGAAATTTTGTCAACTTGCATAGAGAAAACACAATCAAAATAGAGAACTGAAGAGTACTCCAAAGTGGCACACAGCTGAAGTGATGAGTTATTGACGACTTGAGCTTATGAATTACCACGTTGATGGCGTATTGGTACACATTGGCAAGACTAGGTAAATCGCTCATTCACGCCCCAATATCAATGAATGGCATTTCGCCTATTTTGCAACCTCTTTAAAAGTGAATGTTGTCATACAAGGTTGTCGTGTAATCATATTTTTCATATTTCTTAGAAAGAATAGAAATGTATTTGAGCAGTGAAATCGATTTCCAAATTCTGTTACTTACAAGCTAGCCAAACCGTGGTAACCGCGAAATCTTGGTGAACGTGTTAAAATATATTTTCTGATGTGCGTTAGCCGTGTGGTGAAGAGGGTGCAATAATTTTACATTTTTTTCAAATTAGAATGATCTTTTTCTGAAGCATTGTTTTCAATATGACTGTGAGGAGAAGAAGCTAAGGCTTGGCCGTTAGTAAAAGAGATCCTCTTGTTCTTCGCAAAGTGAGTGTGGCGGTGACATTCTGTCTCCCCACCACAAGTGGCACCACACTGGCCACACGAGCACCAATAGACCACCTTGCTTTGCTGACAGTTTGAGGTACGATCCTTTGTAGGAAATAGGCGTACTATAGTGAATGTAATTTGAAAGATACATCTGAGTTTTATCTGAGAATAATATGTATGAGTTATTGTTCTGAGTCACCCTTCAATCTTTATCTTTATATTAGGCCGAGCGACAGGCACCTGACTGTAGAATTTTTACAAACGGGTTGTTTAAATAGGCCGATTGTTGAACTGACCATCAAAGTATTCCTTAAAACGGGTTTCAACAAGAAGTTTGGGAAATTTAATATATTCAAGACAGAAATTAAGTTCAAGAATGTGTGTAATTTTGTTAACTGGAGCACAATTTGTACGTTACATCTATTTAACAATTAATGAGTCCTATCTTATAATTAAACGAAACTGCTTGTCCATCCCTCATGCTTAATTTTGTAACTCAGTTTACTGCAAGCTCCGATGAGAAAGAATACGTTATCCTTCTTTACTATGTCATCCAAAAATACCTGAGTAGATGAAATCTCGATTACGAAATTAAATCAAATGTAAAAATGACTGGAATTTGAATAATTGAACAAATTGGAGACAGATGACCAGGAGATTTAGAGTAGGGATGCATCATCCACAAGAGTAACATTTATAAAGAGTCTGAATGCAGAAGGAGAATTTTGAAGTTGCCGTTTTTCCATGAACTTTGAAAAGAAGGCAAAAAATAAGGACTCGCATTTAATGCGCACTGCCAATCTGCTTGCACTGTTTTATTATAAATTTATAATTACTTTTGGTACCCTATTCAAGTGATTACTTAAAATCAACTTTACCTAAGCCTTCGTTCGTACTATAGCCCAAAATTAAAAGCTACTCTAAGATGATATTAATTATCTCATCGATGGAAATCTCTGTGAAACAAAAGCTGCGTCAAAACTTGAAACAGTACATAGTCGAATTCGGGGGCGCTTATGATTTCTTCCGCAAATTAGAAAGAATCCTTCACACTGCATTGGCTGTCGGTTAACGGACTTACGATAGATTCTAAATATTTTAAAAAGTCGTCATTGCAGGTTCCAACAGTGCTCAAAATTGGACACAAGGAACATCAGGCCTGAGCACGTGGGAGCCCGTACATGACACCCAGTCGCGAACCGCTCGCTCCAAGTGCATCGCGGAATTATTTAACAATTATGCCTTTTTTAGCTAAAGTCTTTAAAAATCTACTTACAATATTTTTATATTTGGACACGAACGTTATCGAATTATCATGACCATGTACAAAGTTATAAAAATTGTAAAGAAAATTGATGATGTTCTCTAAATTAAACTGATTATCTAAAAACCTATTCCTTGTCCTTTATCCTGCTTCAATATCATAAATTTAGGCACGTTGGATGATAATTTTAATGTTTACAAAAAATGTTTATGCAGTTAGGTCGTATTTGTAGAGAAATTTTGAAGATAGGAAAAAAGCAACATTCTGAAATGCACATCTTCTTCTACGTAATGATTGAACAGCAACTTTGTGCGCTGTCTGATATAAAAATGATAATAATTATTTCTTATAAGCAAGATAATGCTTAGCATAATTCAAGTGTAAAGATTAAAAGGAGACACAAAACAATAACTGATGCGTATAATCAACAAGTAGAACTCAGAAAGATTTTTTTTAACACAATCATTATAAGATGCCTATTTCCTACGGGGGAAGGTATCCCAAATTATTCGGAAAGCAACGTGGTCTATTGGTGCGCGTGTGGCCAGTGTGACGCCACTCGGCGTGGGGAGACAAAACATCGCGGGTGTTCTCGTGACGATCCTTAGCTTCTGCTTTTCTCAGCCACATCAGAAATCATGTTTTGTAGAGATATCGTTCTATTTCAAACAAAAATATCACAATTAGCGGATCTTGTCCACTTTATACTTTATACGTACGTTGGAAAGTATTTTAATTCATAAACGCAAACCTTCTCTAAATGATCGCTCAAACTCTGTGCCGCTTCAGTTGCTGAGCTGAACGTCTCACCTTTTTTATGTGTTTTTTGTCGACTCATAAAATTTCCTTTGTTTGTTAATTTGAAAAGATTTTGGTTATTTTTCTTCCTTCTTTCAGGTACAGAAGATGAGCGACGTGGACTGTCAAATGTTTTTTTTTGTCTTTTAATTGGAGGGCAAATATGCAGAGTGGCCTAACCCACAATACACAGAATTTTAGGACACTCAAGTTAGAGGCGTGGTGTTTGTCGCAGGGTTGCCAAACTGGCTTTCACTTGTCAAGTTACTAACTACTAACAAACTAGGAACTAGGCCACTTTGCCTGAAAGACATCTACGCCGCTATGAGGTGAAATTTTCACTTAATACATTCTGTCAGCTTTGACCACTGATTTGTGGGTTAGGCCACTCTGCATATTTGCCCTCCAATTATACTTTCACAAAGAAAAATGTTTTTAAAAGCTTTGAATATGCGTCATTTGAAAACTACGCTTTCCTTACTAAATTTATTACTTTGTCTCACGTATCTTTCATAATTAGCCGATATGTGACGAAGCATTATAAATTTCATCTTAATATAAGCATTTAGGTACAACCCAGATTATTCATTCAATCGCACCAGTAACACGAAAGGTTGCCAAAGTAATGGGGACCAAAACCTTTCGAAGCATTTTGTAACGTAAACCTAAAAAAATTAAAAAAATTGCAATAAAAAGGTTACTTGGAATTTTATAACTTGGAATGATTTTCAGTTTTAGTTAAAGCAAAATTATAACTGAATATCTGATCGATAGTTCTATCGCTAAATTCAATCAATTTGTTCACGTTACACCACCATGAGATATGGCCGCTCGCCGGTTGCTGAAGGCGGCAATGCCTGTGGCGAAGGAAAAAGTGAAAATTTCCTTAACAGCTGTTGCAATTGTGCTTCACAAGCATCATGTTAATAGAAAAGTCTGAAAAACTCAACTCAAGCTGTCACTTCTTGTAACAACTTAACCTAATTAAGTGACTTAAGTTGAGGAGCGGCGCGTACCTCTCAGAACGCGTGGCCGTTTTTTGTTCGTTTAGAACACGTTCAGTAGTGGCACAGCAATGACAAAGTATGCATACATGAAAAATATTATTCAAAATTTCAGTATGGGGAATAAATTGATAATAATTTTACAGATCATATCTTTCTATAATCCCTCAAACTTTACACATTCCTCTAAATTTTTTAAAATTATTCAGATAGATAACTAACATTTAAACAGTCATATTCGTACATTTAAGTACGACTGACACCATCAATAATCAGATGCAAGACCCCAAAGTTAGCAAACACTAGTGACAGTAAGCAGGTGATGAGGGCTGTGATAACACATCACCCGGCCTGATTTTGGAGTGGAGAATGCAACTATGACGTCACACTACGGGTTAAAACACTGACGTAAGTCCGAAAGAACCAAATCGATGTAAGTGAGTAGCTGCGAATAATTTCTAATACAACACTTATGGTTCGAATGTAGTGTGTAAGATATGTACATTCCTAATATATACACAATAGGGCTTATCTACTGCACGTTTCTTGATTTATATGCGTAATAAACAGGGGAATCGTTATTAGAGTGACACAGCGCTCTGAAAGTTCAAGGTGTTGCCCAGACTGTACGAAACTTTTGGTCAAACTGACGATTTTTGCCAACCTCGTGTTATACGACTTATATCGGATCAATTTGAAAGGAAAACGGTGTGGAGAGGTTTCATTTCATGTAACTCATTTGCTCAAAAGATGAAATGAAGACCTTAACCTACTCGTGTTACAACTAATTGCATGAGTACAAACTGCCTTAATTTAATTATTCTATTCTAATGACGCACCCTAAAGCTCAACCCTAAGGAGCTCGACTACACCTAGATCTACTGCATGTTCAGTCGCATGATGAATGATCATAAGAAACTTCGTTTTTTTGTGCACTCATAAAACGGGAAAAGTATGACTGCACATGTTCTATGATTTTTAAAAGCCTTGTCAACCCCTTTCTCTAAGAAATCAACATTAGATTAGACCTAGATTTATATTTCTCTCCTTCAGTTTATTAGAAATGGTTCAGCATCTATGGTTGTGCCATACGCACTTTAACGGTAGAGTGATACACGTTCAATTACATTTCAGTGTGCGTTCGAGCCAAAATACAAATCCAAGCACCAAACTTTGAATCAATATGAGTGAAAATCCTTTCAAAGTCATTAAAATCAACGTTTCATGCGGCAATTAAACGTGACATTTAAATACACTTTTAAAAACGCGTAACACTAACATTTTCAGGTCCTCAAATATTTTTAAACACGTATCTAAGTACAGATGCACTAAATATTGCCCAACCCTGCCTTTAAGACAGTCCGCTACTAGCAAGCAATTTCCAGCGGATATCTCACTGCTGTCACTGAGCGTCTGCTAGAAGTGCTCATTAGAGCTCGGGCAACAATTGTTGAAGTATGCAGGGAGTCTTTGTAGCACGCTGGGGTGATCTGCAGCATGCAGAGGGTCTCTGCACCGTGCAGAAGCTTTCTGCAGCATGCAAGGACTTTCTACAACACGTAGAGGCTTTCTGCAGCATACATGGGGTTTCTGCAGCATGTAAGGGCTTTCTGCAACACGTAGAGGCTTTCTGCAGCATGCATGGGGTCTCTGCAGCATGCAAGGGCTTTCTGCAACACGTAGGGGCTTTCTGCAGCATGCATGGGCTCTTTGCAGCGCTCAGGGATTCTCTGCAGCATGAACTCTCGTTCTACACGGAAATTTCAGTTGGAAATCTTGATAGAGCAACACAGAACTGCAGCGAAACTTCTGAGTTATGAGCCCCTCAGTCGTGCACCTCCAGAGTAACAAGTGGGTATTATGAGCCATGAACTTAGTTCATAATGAACTGAAGTGAACCTTTTTTCTGGTTTAGTGTAGAAATATTTCATTAGATGAATATATTAACAACAGGCTACGTAAAAACATCCTCACCTTGCATTCAAACGGGAAAAGAGGTAAAGCGCTATCAGTGAAAAAAGTGAATGAAAAATGTGAAATCCTGAACTGTTTGAATGAAGATGAGAATAGTTGGAAAATTTTTGGATTACAATCAAAGCTATTCCATTTAGGGTTCGAAACACATGGGGCGTAAGGCATCTGAAGACACATATTTTTTTATTTTAAACTAACCCGATAATAGTTAATGCATTTTTTATTTCAGAGGATCCCATGACAGTTACTACTATAACTGATGAAATGAAAAGACACGCTGTTATAGTGTCTATAGAAGCGAAACACAACAATTTAGAAATTGCAAGATTTCTAAAAGTCTACAGATCTTTCGTTTGCAGAGTTAGAAAGGAGCTGAATGAAAACAATGGAGATGAATTGGCCGCCAGCAAGAGAAAACAGCGGTGGTACACGGAGGTTATTTTCATAATGCTGCTGACCGACCAGTTTTTACAAATTAAATTTTCTTAAATACTTAATAAATGCTAGATAAAAATACTACCCGGTTATTGACTATTTTCCAATTGTTTTCTACAATTGACTTCAAATTTGAGTTGAAAGTTGAACGTTATTTTAACCCATCGCGGTTAACGTGTAAAGAACAAAACGTAGGTTGATATTATGTTTTATTGTCAAAAAATTATGAGTTTCAACAATTAACAGTTTCATTTCTGTTTTTCTAAAAGTGCGTAACATGTTCTCAGATACCTTTCGCACCCTGAATAATTAAGAAGCATAGTCGATTGAGTTTTTGATTAATTTCAAGGGAGAATATTCAAAGAAATGACAATTCCTGATTAATTTAGAATTGAAGAACGCGTTATTGATGATGTTAACCCTAAAGAGTCGAACAGAGGTGTGAATCATTTAAAACATCATGAATTCCATTGTGCAGGAAGATATATGAAACAAAGCAAACGCAATCGGAAATTTGACTGGCTTGCCAGAAGACAACACAACAACAGCAGTTGTAATGACAACAAACTTCAAACGGCCTGAGAAGATTTTGAGAACGAAATACGTGAATAGTCGCAATCTTCACACACAAGTCGACTGAATAAAGCAAATTAATGAAGTTATACGATTATTTACATAGTCTGATATAACTGTGAAAAGGTGAAGAGTTAAATTAAAATCTATCCGTTATGATAGCAGCAGCTCTGCTAACAGCACCACGACAACAACATGTTTTTGCCGCCAAATATAATTGAGTTTCGCATTTGGTGAAGCGAAGCCGATGAAAGCATTTTTCCGTGCTAATTAAGTTATTTCAACTCGACTGTTGTGGCAACCACTCGAAGCTATCTAGATTTTTACGGATGGTTGCGGATGTTGGTTGCGTGAATGTAGCACGTATAGCGTTCTGGAAACACAGCGTTGTGTGTACTCAATCTTCTGAGAACTTAGCGTTGGGTGTACTTGGTGTTGTGAGTACTTAGCGTTGTGTGTACTTGCTGTTGTGAGAACTTAGCGTTGTGTGTACCTGGTGTTGTGAGTACTTAGCGTTGTGTACACTGCGCATTTCGTACACCGTGCTGCCACACAAGGGCAATATTCATTATAATTTAAGTAAAGTTGATCAAAAAATTTCACGCATATCTGAAAATTTTTGTTGAATCAAAAGAAGTCGACGGAAATGATCGTTGATGCATCAGTTATATTAGCCTGGTTGATTAAGGTTACCTTCAGATGCTGTTTCTAATAGGGTCTTAATCACCTGCTGCCATGACATTATAATTTGTCGAGCTGCATGATTTCCCGAATTTCAGAGCAGCCGAGTCCTACTCCGTTGAAATTGAGTTAGCCGTACAAATATGGGGCATCTGATGCATGTGGCTACGCATTTAAATAACGCCATAGGTTTATACTGTGCAGTAGTCACCAAATTCTGTCATTTTATTGCAGTCAATTCTATTTATACAGTACATCTACAATTATCTTTACTTTTAGTCATTTAGATACATTTTTTATTTAAAACTTTTTACAATTGTTTTATTGCATTACATTCACCATGCCCACTATCATTCTCATCATGCTCATTTAGCACTTTCGATTTCGTAACTTTCAAAAACATTTCATTTAGGTTCATCATAGTACGTCTCAGTCAAAAGTTGTTTTCGCTCAACCATCCATTATATTAGCTAAACCTAATTAATCATAAATAGTGATCATCCTTTGTACTGAAGTGCTAATTCATGCGTTGGCGACAATAAATTAGAAAATTCGATCCTCAATGCGCGCAAAAACGCGCAAAAACAGGCCCATCAGTCTTTTACCTGTCATGTCCAAAATATTGGAGAAAGTGGTGACAAATCAATTATCATTTCACCTGGACGAGTCAAATCTACTCAACCGAAATCAATAAGCCTATAGAAGAAATACAAGCACTCAAGACGCTCTGCTCAATATCTCTGAAAAAATATACAGTGACATCGATCAAAAGAACGTAACACTCTTGCTGCTACTTGATCTCTCTAAAGCGTTCGATAGCGTCGAACATGGTAGACTTCTACTTAAAATACTGAACTTTGGAGTAGACACGCAATGGTTTGAAAGTTACTTGTCAAATCGATCTCATGCAGTCCGCATAGAAAACAAATTGTCCTCATTCATTCAAAACAATTTTGGTGTTCCCCAAGGATCCATTCTTGGTCCGCTACTGTTTTCTATTCTCATTAATGATATTCCTCCAATGCCTTCTAACACACGGATCGCAATGTATGCAGATGATGTTCAAATAGCAATAACAAGTGCTGTATCGGAAATACCACAGACGCGAATTAAAGCCGAAACAATACTGACTTGCCTGAAATCATGGTACGACCGAAACGGTCTCAAATTAAATGCTAATAAAACACAATGCATCATTTTTGGATCCAAAGATGCAATTTAAAAAACTTCAGATTTTACTCTCGCAGTTGGAAATGATAAAATTAAGGCATCAGAAAAAATTAAAAATCTCGGCGTCTGGTTCGATAGGAACATGTCTTTCAAATCTCACGTTGAAAATACTTGCAACAAAGTTTACGGAACTTTAATGTTTTTTCATCGTATAAAAAGTATGCTAGACGAAAAATCCCGATTATTAGCCATTCAATCCCTGGTGTTATCGCGCATTGAATACTGCAGCCTAGTATGGGGAGACTTACCTCAATGCCTTCAAAGGGATTTACAAAAATGCATAAACTTCGCAGCCAAGGTGGTATGCAACGGTAATTTCAAAAGAAGTGATAACGTAACTCCTCTCCTTAATAAACTCGGTTGGATTCCTATTCAAGAAAGGCTCCTCATGCAGAGGGCCCANAATGCTGAGATAGTGCGTTTCCATCCACCCACTGTAACCAACCAAAAGCCGAACAGAAACAACAATGACTTCGTCAACTATCGTTCATCTCAAATAGGGCAAAAGGCTCTGTTAATATCAGGCGCCTTACTGTGGAACAAACTTCCCCTGAGTATTAAAATCCCTCAAAGACCGAAAGAATTTAAGGCCAAAATTATTCGTCATCTTAGGTCTCAACGATAATTCTTCGTTACAGAACATACCGAACACGTATTGACGAATCTCATTTGCCTGGTACCTCCATTGCTGAATACTCTCCCTTGCTCATTTTTTTATGATTCAAGACATCACACAACAGTTTGGAATGTATACGTAGGTATTATGATTTGATCACCTATACGCTGGGATTTGCAAACATGCTTATTTGTATAAGTGTGTTTCGAATATGGGTGTATGTGCGCATATGGGTGTGCATATGTGCACAAACACCTGTGTGTACTGTACTAGCAACTGGTATATAAACTATGAATACCAGCCTTTGTCTCTCACTCTCAACTTCTAACACTACCCAACACATCATTTCATTCTATTATTGCAAAGCAATCCAAAGCTTAAATGTCTTGTACATGTAAAATGTGGTACCTATGTATGTTTATCAATTGCAAACATTTTGCGCCTTATTTCAAAGATAATGTAATTTTTTTTCTAGGATGAAACCCATAAGGACACTCATGTTTTGTTTCTTATTCACATCCAAAAATGCTTTTGTTAGGCTAGTGTAGTGCAATTATCATATCATCTCTTACGCTCTAGAGTATATTATATAAACCGTACCTAGGCCTCACATATTCCGGAAATATTTATGTACTTGGGAACCGTGGTAGGACAATCGTTTTCATGTTTCTGACTCAGATAGACTGTTTTGTGCCACTATTTATTTGACGGAAATTTCATAAAATTCAGGCCGTAATAAAAGGTATTTTTTCGGTGTTTCTCGATTGGAATGCTAGTTTACACTGACTAGTCTACGCTGATATCTGCGCACATGCTTACTTGTGTATATGTGTACGTGTGCACGCTATGCGTGCGTAGATGGGTGAATGTGTCACTACGTAATACTTCATTTCACTTCATTATTATAAAACATTTATAAAACATGTACATATATTCGTTGCATCAGGTTTTTACATCATTTAAATGATCAAGCTGATTCCCATTGTAATACTACAGGGGAAATTACACGCAAAAATGCATATTTTTTTTGAATTGATGGAGAGACCTAGCGTTTCATTTTATATCTATAGGATATTTTTTCGCAAAATGAATCAATTTCATGAATGATGAAATGCCCAAAACTCCTTAGTTTTGGAAAAATAAGGACTTGAAGAAACTTTGAAACCTAAAGTATGATACCACGTTCGCGCCAATGTTAGCGCTAACTTTTTTACTTCAAATTAATCCAAGTCAAGTTCAATTTAATCCAAGTCAGGTTCATTTTAATCCAAGTCAAGTTCAATTTAATCCAAGTCAGGTTCATTTTAATCCATGTCAAGTTCAATTTAATCCGTCAAGTTCAAATTAATCCACGTCAAGTTCAAATTAATCCACGTCAAGTTCAAATTAATCCAACTCTAAGTTGAGTTAAGAATTGACACGATCACTCGTTAATTAGAGCGTTTTTTGCATTTAATATGCTTCTATTGGATGTAATGAGCAACACAATCGTTTTTCCTTTCAGCGAAGAATACATAAAACTTTCGCCTGTGTTACAAATAGCCTTACAATCTAAAGACAAGCTGTCGTAAAATGTG
>JACJUY010002744.1:0-84527 GCA_014220935.1 Platorchestia sp. MABIK
TTTTAAAAAACCTGTACAATATCTTATGTTTGGTAACACAAACATTTTTCCAACCCTTTCTTGACGACTGGCCGTGGGAGCCTCTACCCAAAAAAGCACCCATTCCGCACTGTTACAACATGTAGCCGACGTTCTTTCTACATATGACAATAGCAGTATATCATCATATAATTCTTTACATTATAGTGAACATAAGAACTTAGTTTTTGGCCTGAAAAAATGGAAACATTCAGCGATCAACTTAAATGTTACGCTTGAATCAGGAAGGAACAGCATTCGTCCCAGTGTTGTTGCGTGGAAAATGTGTGAAAATTGTTTTCTATTTTTTAAGTAATATACGAATGATGATAGTGCTAGAGGATTGCATGCTCCCTCACCTATGAGTCGAAGGTGAAATGCAGAGATGAGAGAACTTGTGAAGGTTTTGCTCAAGGAGCACAAGCTTTCGATCTTGAAAATTGGAGATGATTTTAAAAGGGCTGAAGCACTTGAAATAGTTATTTTCAAATTTTTCAAACTACCCTATAATATGGGGAGGGGGTACTACAGAAACTATCATGAAATGCATCCATTTTGATGATCCATCCATTTTCCTAATTATTCAAGTGAGAAAGTTATATTCAACTGACCAAACCAATGTAATAGAACCATCTCTCAAATAAAGTATTGTCATTAGCGCTTGTCCATGTGAGTCCTGTGGAAAAGAGTGAACCTCATTACGTTGAGAAGGAGCTTGAAGGGAAGTGTATGAACTAAAATGAAGATCGGATTATAGCGAAAGAAAAGGACGTAGGCACGCGAAGTGATTTGGGAAAACTGAAGATTTAAAAAAAAACTGCAGCAATTGAAGGATACTAAAACTAATGAAACATATTTGCCACATATACAGGGTGCGTAAGGGAGCTGAGGACACCTATAATTTTTATAATTTAATCCAACTCGATAATAATAATTATTGCATTTTTTAATTCAGAAGATCCCATGGCAGATACTACTATAACTAATGAAATGAAAACACACGCTGTAATAGTGTCTATAAAAGCGAAACACAGTAATTTAGAAATTGCAAGACATTAAGAAGTCTCCGGATCTTTTGTTTGCAAAGTTAGAAATAAGGTGAATGAAAACAATGGAGAGGAACTGACCACGAGCAAAAGAACACAGCATTGCCAAAGCTCTGACTCACTCAGAATACCTGAGTTTGTCAGGAATGTGCATGACATGATCGACATGTTGCGTGCTGTTTTTCTAAAAGTGCGTAAGGTGTCTTCAGATACCTAACGCACCTTGTGTATAGCACAGTTAAGTGATGGTAAAATTTCCTAAAAATATGAAAATGATGTGGAGTACATACATTTTCTCATAATTTCGATGTAATTCGTTGTAAAATTATAGAGCAAATCTAGAAGTATTGGTCAGAGCCTAATCAATTTTCTTCTTCTCTGTTATTGAAGCAAAATATTGTGTTCTCGTAAACGGTTCAAACGCCATACGGATATCAATACGACTTTCAAATTCTTGGCCAAGTCAACGTCTCAAAACGGTATAGGCGAGTCTATGTAGAAGCGAACAAACAATGAATATTCCTACATGATAAATGTTAACTCGCAAGATTCATTTGAAATACATTCCGAAAATAATCGACACACATACTATTGACCTAGACACATAAAGCAGAAAGGAAATATCAAGCTACGTTATTTCTTTTAAAATTCATACTCTGAAAAACAATCATCTTCTAAAATAATCGAGGAATGGTCAACTGAGTCAACATTTTTTGATGTGGCTTGAAATACTTAGTTCAGCAACGTAAATAAAAGGAGTTATGTACTGCCCGTGAGCCTTGAGTTTTTGGTGCTTATTTTCATGAGAAACATTTTCTGAACTGGAAAGGCAGTATCGTAATATACATTGGTGATGTGTGATATTGATTGCAATGGAAAATATATACGGAAGGGCTGGACATTGCACGTGTTAAAGTCTACGGATTTTCACAACAATATTTCAAGAACTTTTGCTAACGATTTAGAGAGATTTTATGCATGCAACCGAGTATTCGATGAGTAGCCATGATGTGTGTTGTCAGTAATGAAAATGTATAGATTTAATGCTAACGATAGATATTTATCGGTCGGCCCATCCATTGTTCGAATCATTCACGTGAGAAAGTTATATTTAACTGACCAAAGCATTGTATTAAAATAACTATTCAAAATTCTTTCCCGTTGCGCTAGAGTTGAGTTTGTTAGAGTGTTCTCCAAAATATACAAGTATTATACCTTGGAAATCAGAAGATAACACACGTAGCGGAAATTTTCAAGACATGTTAATATAAGAGATCAAAATTTGGGTATTCATGGTACACAGACGAACTTTATGAGTACCAACAACGAAATTTTCTTGTAGGTCTTTGAGGTTGATGTATGTTGAAAAAAGCTTCTTTGTAATTTGACCGTATTACCTTACCAAGGCGCACACCATCCTTGCTGTGGGTGTGGAGGGAGAATTCTGAGAATTGAAGTCTACGTAAAGTTGTGCATTTGCAAGAATCGCAGTTGACCTGAATCGAACGAGTAGAAAAATTAAATTATGATCGACATTGCCAACTGGATTAAGCAGCCGCAGTGAAAAGTAGTCTTCAAAGTCCATCGACTGATGGAATAAGCAAGCGCATTGATATTAACAAGTCAATAGAAATACACACAGATCCTGTCAATGTTTAAGTGATTTTCAGCTCAAAAGAATACGAACAAACTTTTCCACAGACATGAAAAAGACTAAGGTTTTCCACAATAAATAATTTATGTTTTCGGAAGACCGACTGAAAGCAAATAATAGCTAGAAATCCGAAGCTGGTCGAAGGCAACTGGTACAGCGAGCGCTGGTACCCCGTGGTACTTGGCCTCTTGAGTGCTCTGGATCCCGCAGTGGGAGATGTAGACCCGAGTTTTGGGGTGGCCTGGTAGGTACGAAGGTAAAAACTTAGCATTGGACACTTACTCACATATATAATAAAAGCCCATTTTCGACTCGTGAATCAATGGACAGTCATCAAACTAACCCCAACATTTTTAAAGATCTAGCGAGACTGCGTTTCTGCAGGAAATTATCTAAAACTCTTTCTTGATCACCTGAAATTTTTTTTCGGCCCACGCAAAAATGATTTCTTGGTTGAATTCGATATGCTGCATAACAGTTCTTCGTTTTATTGTGCATTCGTTGACTGTCCTGCGGTACTGAATGGAAAACTGGAATTAATGCCTTCAATTTGCAGGAATTTTTTCTCTTCACTAAGGCAAATTGATCACTTGTTTGAATTTTGTACGTAATGCCAATTTTCAACACCATCAGTTTTTCCTTCTAATGAGCATGTCATTCATTCCTGAGACCATAACCACATTCTTGAAGATTTATCCTTAATGTCCAGAGAAACAAAAATCATTTGATATTTACTTTATTCTATTATTATTATGCAAGAGTGACCTCTAAAGAAATATGTGTCAGAAATGTATCTGAAAACTTTAGTGTAAAATAAGTGCCAGTTTAATTCAATATATGTGAAAATTTTTTTGATTTTAAACTATCTGTTTTTATTTACGTCTCAATGAACCTTTCTCTCCTGATGGAAGTACGGAGACCAGGCGACTCTAGAAGAAATCGAAAACACTGTTTTTACGAAGTTCATGTATTTTGCTTGTTTTGTTAAAGTTTTTGCTTTCAGTAGAACAGTACAAGACCACAATTTTAAAAAGTTTATCAATTAGTAAAAACCTTTTTTGAGTGCAGAGACGAAATGATACATTTCTATTTACATATGTGCACTAAAACTCCAAAGAGAGGTCCAGTCAGTATTTGATTGAAGACGCATCATTGAGTTTTATCTAAAAGAAAAATCAATTTGGGATGTTTCTACACACACTGGGTTTATTTTTAGAATGATTAGAAATTTATGGAATGAGCTTGAGAATGACCTGTACGACTTATCGTGAGAATGACCTGTACGACTTATGCCAATATTTCATTACAATGAAATATTGGCAAATATTACTCGTGAAAAATCAAGGGATGTTTAAACTCCTTTATTTACTTTGATTAAGAAATGCTTCACCAGCAATTTGGAGAGTTTTCTGAATTTCAGGTGAGGGTAAAACGCAGGACTGACGAGCTAAAGACTTAAATGATTCCTAGAAACACACACAGGCACAAAATACTTGCAAATTATCGTTTATTCGTACATTGTTGATGGAAAATCAAGACTAGACCCTCTCTTATTCATTATTTTCACCAGCTTGAAGAGTTCGCTGATACCATAGTTGAATGCCAAGCATTTTCAGTTTCGACATGAGCACGGGGCTGATCAGCAAGAGAAAGAGTGAGCTACTCACCAAGAATGTCCTGCTGCGGAAGCCAAGACCGCGTCAGCACGTTTGGTGGCAAGTCCAAGTCATCGCCTTGGTAGCCCCAGATGACTTTCTGCGGCACTACCCAGGTAGCAAAATTTATTGACATAATATTGAACCAATATTCAGTCTCAATATTAAAAAATAGACCTTTGAAACTCATTGGACGACTGAAAAACAAGAACTATGAACCTGTGATTACAGTAATTCAGAATACGCATATTATTGTAACGTATTTCATTTCATGAATGACTGAAATAACTATTCATTAACTTAATTGGTACATTTTTTACAAATTACTCCGAATTATTGGCGTACGATATCAACCCAATGTTTGGGCAATGACAATTTATATTTTAACAAATTTTATTAAATTACGAGATTTTTAATTATTATGAGATAGTTTCCACTTATCTGAATATCATACATATATATACACTGTTAGTTTAATATTAGAAATAAAACTATTTACTACATTGTCCTAATAACACGTTGATATCATAAATAAGTAAATCTATTTTCTATATTGTGTTGTTATTAGCCGATTATTGTAATACAAGATTCCAATATCGGGTCAATAAATAATTATCAACCCAATATTGGCCTAATAATTCCTTGCTACCTGGGTAGGCAGAACGCCTCCACGAACGCCAGCTGACGTCAGTAAAGGAAAATACATTAAACTAGATTAAGCGTTTATCAATTTCTTTCTACAATTTCGCTCAATAGATGGATTTAACCATTAATCCTGATTTAAAAAAATGTGTGGCTTCTGCAGTTTCAACCCCTCACATGTTGTCAAATTTGTTAATTTTTTTTATTCATGAAACGGATCTCTTTTGCACTAATCTTACTGCTTTTGCAAATACATCTGGGCAATACACAAATGTGAGATACTTTAAGGGAACCGTATGGGCAAAAAAAATCCGTTACTTTTGGGCGAATTTTTCTGTAATTTCCACCATGGGAGTAAAATTATACAACGATCTTTTTTCAACTCGTGTGCTTTTTCGTAATGTTGTTAAAAGATGAATTTTTTGGAAAAACTGGGAAACTAGGAAAAAACTGCAAATGTTTCATCTTGCAATTTTATGTTTAAAGAACCGGCAACATGTTTTCTAGATAGCTAAATGTATTATCAAAAATCCGACGGATGGTCTTTGGGATATTTTGATTCGTTGAATTTTAGAATTTTTTCCATTAAAAATTTAACCTTTTTCTTCTTTTCTTAATATTTCTCAAATAAATCTGAACTATGACATTTAATTAACAAAAAACAAATTCGCTACTAACGATAGCTACTTCGCTACTAACGATAGCTACTTCGCTTATAACGATAGCTACTTCGCTACTAACGATATATTTGCCATTCCTATACTTTCAAAACTGTGGGAGGTGATACATTTTAAATTACGACCAGCGGAGGTTTTCACAACAGCCGTCGTTAGCTGATGACTCTGAGCAGCCGCAGCCGAAACAAATATTCAGTGACATCAGCAGTATTCGTTCACTTACTGTAGGAATGTTTCGTTTGAGTACGAAAGCATTTCGAGCAAGGCTATAGGTTTGCTGTTTAAGCCTGTTTTGCTAATTCCCGTAAGCGAACACTCAAAACTGAGTCGTAGTAAAGGGGGAAGGGGGTTCACCCAACCATTGCTCCGCACTGCGAGTGAGTAGGTGCCCTCCTTCTCACCCCTCTTGGAGACGAACCGGTGTACGCACATACATGCAAAGGGTATCGATCGATTCAGACGACAGTTTTCTCAAATATGAGCTAATAAAGAGAAAATTGATGCTGTACGGATTTTGAGCCCAGACAGCCCCTTATTGCGACTTTTTGTTCACAAATTTACATTCATATTTCAAGAAATCCTCGTTCCCTTGAGGATGTAAGACACACCTTGGGTCACTTGGGTATACAAGACAATTTTTTTGTTTTATTCAGGATGCAAGATATCCTTAGCTGTATTGTATATTTAAGACTTCGCTCACATCGGTATACAATAGTATATATCGGTATTCCTTTGCTCGGCTATACTGTATTTGCAAGGCAAACCTTTACTCTACTGTATATGTAAGACAAACCTTCGCTCTGCTGAACGTAAAAGATCAGCCTTTGCGCTACTGTATACATATACTACAAGACAAACCTTCGTTCTGCTGTGTATGAAAGACAAACCATCGTTCTGCTGTATACACAAGACAAACCTCCGCTCGGTTGTAGATCTAAGACAAACGTTCGTTCTGCTGTATAATCAGTTCAAACCTTCGCTCTGCTGCATATACAGGAGACAAACCGTGTTTCTGCTGTATATACAAGACAATTCTTCGCTCTGCTGTATTTACAAGACAAACCTCCGATCCGCTGTACATACAAAGCAAACCTTCACTCTGCTGTACATCTAAGACAAACTTTCGCTCTTCTGTGTAAGCAATACACAATTTGGCTCTGCAGGGCATATTGGTACTTTTTGCAAAGCTGCCGAAGCTGAAGTAGATGACGCTGTGCTTGTCATGAACTCTTCCAGGTCCTACAGGGCTGAAATCAGCCTCAATATCAGAGAACGACAGCAAGTGAAGCATTTTTAGCAGACATAATGTGTGCAAAAATAAACTTTCATTCTCAAGCATCTGTTTTTGATGACATCCATAGTAAAACTTGTTAACAGCGATTGAAAAGTTTGCGTTTGTTGTCAGAAATTCCAATTTCGAACAACTTGAAAACAATGATGAATTAACTTATTAATTTACACATTATTTGTGCAACAAATTCTCAATTTACAGTAACCCTGAGAACTCGTGCCTTTAGCAGGGGCTCTGCTGGACGTGGATTAATTAAACCGATTTCAATTTGATTTAAGAGGAGAGGAGAATTACCTCATTCATTTACACAGTATTTTCACTCCAAATTCTCAATAGTAATTCTGAGAACTCATGCCTTTGGCAGAGGCTCAGGACGATGTGCATTAATTAAACTTCGATGTGCATTGATCAAACCAATTTCAATTTGATTTAAGAGAAGAGGTACGGGGTTGTCCAGAGCGGTATGTCCTTTGATGAAGGTGGGGGACGACTTTTCCCGATAGCTGCCCACGATTTAAATAAAAATAAAGTTGAATCAAAATGAGAACAATTACTGAAAATACGTAGTAAAAATACGACTTGATTTGCTCTCTTTCATTTCTCATTAGATAAAGAACCTCATTATCCCCAGAAACAGATATTATTTATGATAATGGGCCTCATTGAATTACTTTACTGTGAAACATAATTTTAGTCATTTATTCGATGTATTTATGAAATAGACATGGGAAGTACAATACACTATCTCAGCTAAACGGTGGCGTTGAATTCAGCTTGAAGATGTCAAAATATTTGGATATTAATTGAGATTTCGTAAATATTTCTTCATTCGTCGAAGGCATAACCTCACGTGTTGCCATACTGTTGCCACCAATTGTAAGATAGCTAAGTGAGAGGGGAATATCTTTAAAGAGTTGATATCAAAGCCGCATAAGGCTATATCAAAACTAAATTCACTGACAAACGAAATTTCAAGAGGATATTTTTCATTTTAAAATCTACTTCCGATGAAGAACAGAAGTTTCATTGGACTACGTTGGTCGTACAATATATTCAGCTCGCACAATATACGTTGGGTTGCACGCAGAATTGAAAAGCAATAAATTACTGAACGCTTATAAAACTAAAATTTGAGTCCCACCTTGAAAATTCTCTGATGTTTGGAAACACCGTCTCCTAGTGGGCTTTTTCAGCGTTGCGAATCCATTTTACCTGTAAATTGAAGAACCGTAGCAAAAAAATATTCGCAGAACGTTCAAAGAAATTCATATTTTCCTCGTAGGGGGCATAGATACAAGGAAACGACCGAAGGGGGCAACCAATTTCCATCCGAAGACATGGCAAAAAATTCCGTCCCCTCGTTGACTATCACCATCAAGGGTCCTGTGAAGTTCAATGTGAAGGGCATAAAAATGCCGTTTGCATTTTCTGATATTATCATAGCATCAAAAAAGTGAAGACGTTCCCATAGTTCTTTGACTTCTCCGAAATGCCACATACGACCGCCGGCTCTCACTAATTCGGAGTGGAAATTAGTTATTGTATCATCTAATTCGACCATGTCAAAAGCATTTCCCCCAATTGCAGGTTCGGACCCCAAAACGTTCAAGTTGACGAAATTAGGGTGAGAGAAGGTGTGCATTGTAGCTCGTGATGAGCGTGACAGAATGGCTTGCAGCGACGAGGTTGCGTGCCAGAGTCTGGTAGAGCAGATGAACAGACTTGCCTTATATAAGAAAAAATATTAAATATTATAACCTTGAAAAACAGACGTCAAAGTTATTGATATAAGGATGACCAATAAGGACTATCCAAATTTTACTTTGTCTACAGGTCTCTTCCTCACGGCATTGGCTTTAAAAATGTCAAGAACTGAATTCACTGTCGCTGAAACATTCAACAGCCGTTTGAACATGTTTGTGCTTTTTATGTTAAACAGGTTTTGATATCTCACTGTCTGATACTCAACGAGCTTTTAGCATATAGGAAGCACACGCAGGGGTCTTTATGTGTTAAACGGGAGTCTTTATATGTTTCTGCCAGGCTTTTGGCACAGTGCAACAGTTGGACGTTATGTAACAACGCATTTCTTCTCCGTCAACATCGGTGTAGTTTTTATTTGAATTCGCTCATGAAAATGGTTCTCACGTGTTTATTCTTCCTGCTTTCTATTCCTCTAACTCTGCGAAAGGACATCACCAGAATGAATTGCAATGGAAAAAACTAAAGTTTACTCTCAGTGCTCATGTATCCAGTCTCATAGAGGAGGGTTGAAACTGTAAAAGCAAGAGATCAAGCACAAGCTCTCCATAGTTTTATACGGAATTTACCCCAAGTTGAGTTGGATATAGGGTGATATTTGATTATTTCTGTTTTATACGTAACTCAGAGTTTCCTTTTATTCGAGAGTGTGTTGCCGTAAACGACTTGGAACTCTGAATAACTTGATGAATCGAGGTGCTTGAAATATAACATGAAAAATTTCGTAAAAGTATGCCTTTTACATTTTAGTGACACACTCTTATTATTGCGAAAATCACACCAACACCAATATAATGAAGTTTCCCACATTTTGACTGCCGAGAATATTTTTAACTAAAGAAGAATACCAACTGAAAGGATTTGTTAGCGAGAATAGAACCATTGAAAGTACATTGAAAATCTCTAGTGTTTCTTTCTCAGATTGTGTTTAGTTTGCAGCTGAGCAACGTACAACATTCTCTCTGCTTGTTCCTCTGTGCCTGCGATGTTCATACTGCTGATAAGCGCTGATTTAGACTAACATTTCCTATTTTTCTGCGTAATAACTTTGATTGCTTAATGTATCGAGATATTACTGTAAGTTTGAAGTCGGGGTTCAGTTATTAATTATTTCCTTTTTATTCTAATGGAAACTTTTGTTCTACTGCCATCCCTCCATCCTCCATGACCTGGTGCAGTGTTACCCATAATTTTTTTGATTAATTCTTAAAACTTTAAGATATTTCAGAGTTTTACGGGAGTCAGTCTGGATGAATGTTTTACTGTCAGGTACATGATGTATAATTCAATTGTAACCAAATTAGAATAAGTACCACTATTTAACTTATTCCTTCGTTATTCATTGTCCTCACTGAGGTGTGTGTCCTCCCAACGAACTCAATACGGGGCAAGTCTTAACAACAGCAGCATCGTCAAATATTATCTCGGTTTTTCAGTTAGATCTTTAACAGTTTGCTGGGGTAGGTGAAACTCAAGTTTAATATTCAATTAAAATTTAAAGTCAATTGTATCAGGTTGTTACAAAAATAATGGCCGCTTGAAAGTCTGAGGTTTGAAAAGTGATTTTAACACAACTTTTTTAGTTTATTTTCGATGAACCTTGGCATACATAACAATTAATGTGTGCTCATTAATATTTTGTAACTTCTTTTCAGACAGATCATAATTTTGAAGGATATAATCCCTCCATGATGAACATGACAAAACATGACCTTCGCCTACTTCTGTTGAATGAGTTCAAACTTGGGCACAACGCCTCCGAAGCATCTGCCAATATCAACCGAGCATGGGGAGAAGAGTCCACAAGGGATCGGACAGTACGAAGGTGGTTCGGGAAATTCTGGAGTGGTGATGAGAGCCTTAAAGATGAAGAGGGTAGAGGACGTTTGGGTAGTCTCGAGAATGAGCAATTGCATGCGGCTGTTGAGCAAAATCCACGTCAAAGTGTTAAGGCCCGCTTGACACGCGCTTGCTGCAGCGCTTGACGCCCACAACTGTTCACTCCCATTTTTTGATACACGCGCCTGCCTCACACTTCAGTCAGCATCTAGACACCTGTGAGGATGGATGTGAGTGAAGAAGATCTGTGGGCAATTATTTTAGGGTGTGCTGCTGTGAAGAGAAAAAAGTTAGGCATCGCAGCATTTGGATTAAAAAATGGTTGCAGAGAAGAGACGAGAGGGGTTCATACACTCACATCTTCTGAGAACTTTCAGTTGAAAATAAATTGGATTTTCGAAACTAAACAAGACTGCATTCAAAACCTGCATTGAGTTCAATTGTTATTGAAACATGTGAAGCTGTATTGAGGGATGACTACTTGAAGATTGGTGAAACAATTATTTTTCCATTTTGTTTATTAAATCCTTTCAAAACCATTCCGTTGTTAAATCAATATTTGGTTTAAAAAATAAGTCACATTTCCTGTTCATTTCAGTATAGAAAAATAGGAAAACTTATATAATGAATAGGTGTAGAATGGTAGAAATTTTTTGACACAAAATTCCCATGAAAAACCAAAGATAGAGGTATTTCCCAGTATTTGTATTGCAAAATGTACCTAAAACACATAAGCTAAGGTGAAAATATTATTTTAAATACATAAATGGCCTTACCTCTGTATAGTTCAATCACGGTTTCTACTAGAGAGCGAGACCATGCAAATGTGGTGGTGCTCTCCATAGTTCAACCTGTAGCGTTAACGCATAGACTACCGCACATTACCACGGACAGCAGCCGACCATGGAGCTAGAATATACTGGAGGGAGCATAGCTGGTTTCGATCGGATTCGAATAGGCTGCAAAAGTTGAGAAACTGGGGCATACACAAGGCCCCACACGTGACCACCTCTGAGCCAACCACAGACGCTTGGCTGAAATTGGCTGCTCCTCACCTCCTTTACAACTCCGCCTCCCATGTTCCAAAGCAAGATTAGTACTGCACCACCAATCAAAGGATGAGGTGTGCGTGAAAGTCGCTCTGTAATTTGTTGTTATATTCAAGGGCCTGTAATCTTCATAGTTTTCAACTGTTAATGTTTCTCTGCTAGTAATTCTGATATTATTTATTTCTTGAGAAAACTAAGATCTGGGCTGAAATGCCCAGGTGCGATGACTCAACAGCTAAGAGAGCATTAAGCGAGCGTGTGCAGACTCCACCGAGGTCTGTAGGTAACTGACGTCACAGTAGCGAGAACGCTATTGGTTACCACAGACACGAGAGAAATCTCAAAAACTGGTTCTCTTTGCATACGACTATGCTCCCTCCACTATATACTCCCTCCACGCAGCCGACTGAGTGCAGCGCCTGCGTTGCAAGAGGCAGGGCGGCTGTGAATCGCTAGCTGGTCAATCACTCGGATGCCCGCCTGAAGCGCACGTAGCTGCTGCACAGAGGGAGGGGCGGTGAGGCGCTTGACGCCCGTGTGACGCCCCTAGTGTAAACGGGCCTTTAGAGAAATGTCTCAGACACTTGGTGTCAGCATTGCTACAGTCTCGCGTCATTTGAAGATTATTGGAAAGGTGAAAAAGCTCGATAAATGGGTTCCTCATGAGCTCAATGAGAATCAAAAGCTTAGGCGTTTTGAAGTGTGCTCGATGCTCTCTCTGCGCAACACCAACGATCCCTTTCTTGATCGAATTGTCACTTGTGACGAAAAGTGGGTCCTTTATGATAACCGTAAACGATCAGGTTAATGGCTCGATCGTGATGAGCCCCCAAACACTTCCCAAAGTCAATGTTGCACCAGAAAAAAGATCATGGTGACTGGTGGTCTGCAATAGGTGTTATTCACTACGTTTTTTTGGGAGTCAATGAGACCATTAATGCAGAGAGATACTGCAGTGATCTCGCTGTTATGCATGCTCGATTGAGCGAAAAGAGACCAGCATTAGTGAATCGACGTGGTCCAATAATATTATTATTCTGCTCCACGATCACGCGCGACCACATGTTGCAAGAATGACTGTCCATAAACTCACAGAACTGGAAACGAGACCCTACCACATCCTCCATATTCTCCAGATCTTTCACCCACTGATTATCATTTATTCAAGCACTTAAGCACATTTTTGGATGGTAAAACTTTTAGGTCTAAACATGAGGTAAAAACGACCTTCAGAGATTTTGTTGCATCACAGCCATTAACTTTTTATCAACAAGGGATAAATAATCTCGTAGTCCGATGGCAGAGATGCATAGTTGCTCAGGGTTCATATTTCGACTAAGTTTAACATCTCTATTGTTCATTTATCAAGGATTAAATGCATGCCTCTGAAATCGGTCATTATTTTTGTAACAACCTAATAGTAAGCAATGTAGAAAATCGCAAACATTAAAGGGGAGCTACTACCCTATACCTTGCCTAATTTACCGAATTTTTCAAAATTCACTCTTCTCGTTAATATTGCATCTATAGGAACGAAAATGAATACAGATTTGTAAAATTGAATTTTGAACACATTTTCTTCCTTAAAAGTTTTGATTTTTGCGATAGAAAACAAGTTATTGTGCGAACATAAGAAAAAATAAATGTACTTGCGCAAAACTTTTTCCACTCTACAATTTTTTACGTAGAAGAGCGATTGTGGTCTCATTCGACGCGGAAGGACCGTAGGAACCTCGAAGGATTTTTTGAATTTCGAACTAGAAAAAAGTTATTGTTACACATGTCCAACAATTGCGATTTTCTATTGCGAAAAATTGAATTTTCCGAGCAGCAAATGTGTTCAGAATTCAATGTAGCATATCTGCATTCATTTTCGTTCACCTGGTTGCAATAAAAATTTGTAAGCTGCGAATAGAGAAATAATCCAGGATTTATCTAAGGAAGAAATTTTTTGGACAAATGTAACAATAAACTTTTTTCTAATTCGAAATTCAAAAAAAAATTTCGTTACGAGGTTTTTACAGTCCTTCCGCGTCGAATGAGACTACAATCGTGCTTCTATGTAAAAAATTGTACAGTGGGAAAAGTTTTGTGCAGGTATATTTATTTTTTCTCATGTTCGCACAATAACTTGTTTTCCATCGCAAAAATCAAAAATTTCTATGGAATGAAATGTGTTTGGAATTCAATTTCAAGTATCTGTATTCATTTACGTTTCTCTAGATGCCATAGAAACGTGAACATTGAATTTTGAAAAATTCGGTAAATTAGGTGAAGTACAGGGTAGTTCCTCCCCTTAACTAGATCGTGCCTTCATTTAGTTTTGATCAAGTATTTACGAAAATTGAGTTTGTGACTGCTGGTCGGTCGGCAACTTGATGATAACTTTAATATGTTCGTGAAAACTATTTCCAATTAAACTGTTTGATTGCTTGCGATTTCTTCGTCCGATCTATTCATTAAGTGTGAGTATACCTTTCGAAAATACCTCTATTAACATAAGTAAGCTGGCGAACTCATCACACCATAAATGACGGAATTTTCAAGTGTTCGATAAAGCGCTTTAACTAATACCCTCATCAGGTTCGTAATGCTGCAAGACACCATTAGTTTTTGATTCTTTGAACATCGGAAGGTGTGAAAATCCATGAAACAGGTATCAGTACCTCTTCCCAGTTCTTTTAAATAATAATTTAAGTATACACGTCAAATTATGGCATTCACCATAATGATGTGAGTCTTGAGCATCATTTTCCGTGGTCATGCGCGAGAAAACCCTATTTCTTCGATAAGCTCATCAAGTACTTCTATAGCTGCCGAGGACGAAAGATTCGATGGCTACAGACTTGAACAAAGTAATAAGGCGAATTTTATGAACGAAATACCTGAAGGACAGAGGAAAATGATGGCTGGGCTTCATGATATGGAGACCTAAACTAAGCTGCTCGTATTTTTCCTAAGTGACTCAGCATAACTTTGAAAGGACGTAACCTAACTAGGCTTATCCTTAGCCGAGTCCACTGATAAAGGGGACAACTGACCGATTTTTAATTTGTCGACCGATTGTTCTGAAATTTGCTTAGTGCATGTTATTTTGAAAAAGAAACTTGGTTTGGTCGTGTAACTTTTACGATTTTGGCCTTAATTTTTGAGAAAATGGGAAATAATATTTTCATCATAATAAATGTAATTTTCTCGGACATTTCAAAAGAATAGTAGTCTATGAGTTTTTGTGCTAGAACAAAAACTTAGACAGTTTTAGAACCCATGTAATATTTCTAACAAAGTTACAGAACTGGATTTTCCATTTTCTTTTCATTTTCTATTCAAATGCAATTTTGATGACTGCCTAAAATATGCAATATTTTCAGTTTGAACTGTGATAAAAATGAAACAAAAAATTGGAAAAATTGAGCTGTTAGTATGTTAGCAATGTTACAAGGATTCCAAAACTATCTGTGTTTTTTTTCTAGCATGAAAACTCATTGATATCTTTCATTTTTAGGTGGAAAATTTAATTTTTGCGAAATAAGCAGAGATGCAAATTTTGTGTTTAAATATCTTATTATGCACATTTTTAACTTGAATGATGTATTCATGTTGTATTATCATCTAAAAATTATATGCACGCATAATTTTACATTTTCACTGTGAATTGCATGTTACATGTATAAATTACAGAAAGAACACTTTAATTTTTCATCCTTTTTGTGCACCATGGGTAAATTATTTTTTTGTGGACTGATTGTTCTGAATGTCATTCAGCTTATGTAATTTTTAACTTTTTCGATTTTGACTTTTGTTTCTGAGAAAATGGGTAATATTACTTTATATAAAATTTTCTCGGGCATTTCAAAAGAATAGAAGTTTATGAGTTTATATGCTAGAACAAAAACTAACACAATTTTAGAATCCTTGTACCATTTCTAACACAGAAATGAGTCCGGATTTCCCATTTTACTTTCCGTTTTCTTTTGATATGTGGGCTAGAAATTCATGATTTATGACCCCATCCCCTCCCCCTTTAGACCCCTCTTGAGGAGTTCCAGGGCCCGAATCCTCATAAAATTTAGGACACAATAGCCCACCACCTGTGCATCCTTTTTCAGCAAAATTGATAATTTTTGATAATTTGACCAAAGCACTCGGTTGTCCCCTTTAAAATATTTGTCAGCCCAGTTTTAACACGGTGACGTCACATGTGACGTTACCGAAACTTCATCTGGTGGTTTTATACACCGGGTTGATTCATTCGCATATTCATTTGTACTGTTGGGTATTTTTTTCAAGTTGAAACCTAGAGTTGAACTCGTTTCTTCCAAAAATTAACCGAAAATTATTGTGGGTGCTGCTATAGCGTGAGGTCTACCACAATATAGCATGAGATCTACCTCTAGATAGTGCTATAGCGTGAGGCTAGGTTAGGTTACTAATGGAAACTTCTAATTTTCATTAATATTCAATTTATTGATAAACACTTAATTCGTACATCTCAAACCGCACCTGGGTAGGTGATATATGGCAGTAGAACTCATGCTATAGTAGCACCAAAATGAGGACAATTTGGGGAACCCCTTTTGCTCACAACACTTTTATAGCAATGGGTTACACTAAAGTTCAATTTTCAACAAAAATCAGTCAATCGTAGCAAGTAATTTTGAATATAGTTAAGATTAACTGGATCATGCCATTATTTAGCGTTGATTTAGTATTTAGGAAAACAGCTTTTGCTACTACTTGTCGGTCAGCAGCATTATGAAAATCCCCTGCGTGTGCTTCTCGTTGCTTGTGCTTGTGTAAAATACTGTACATATGTACATTGATCTGAATTAAAAAAGTGAACATAACCAATATCTGGATTACTTGAGTGCTTGTGAGTGCCTAATTTCAGGTTTCTCATGAGAAATTTCAAACTTCAGAAAGCTATCATCATGAGATGGTTAGGTATCTACAGAACAGGGAATAATTTGGGAAGGCAACCAATAAAATGCTAATAGTTTAATTCGTTAGCTTTACTACGACGAATGGGTGGCGTTATTCCTGCTGATTTTACATTCGTTTCGATTCTTCCACCAGTTGGGCTCGATTGTTCGTGTCATGCTCTCACCCATAGCGAGCTTACTGGTTCCACCCAGACGGAACTGAGTCTCTCAATTCCTGCTGATTTTGAATTCATTTCGATTCGTGCCTTGCGATTGTTCGTGCCGGGCTCTCGCCCATAGCGAGCTTACTGGTTCCACCCTTTGGGCCAGATGTGGTGTTTCAGACAGTGACAATCTCAGGAACCAGATTTTAATATAATTCCTGCGGTCTTAGTGATCGAGCATCGTCTTCGTGCACTTGGCAACCCTGCTGGATAACGAAAGGCTCAGAGTCCTTTCATGATTCTTAATATCTAAACGATTTCTCCTGAAAATACATGAAGGGTCATCAGATGTTTTCTAAGTTACACGCCCTGTTGTCCTCTGAGAGCGGATTCCTTTAACTTCAATACATGGAATTATCTTCTGACTATTGAGGTTCCTACTTTGATTACGTATATATGCATATGCGTATTTTTGAACTACGTATGTTATAAAAACTCTACTTTCTTCACCACATTCCGTCACAATGCAACTTAACAGTGTTGTGTGCTATACATTCAATACATTACACAAGTCATCTTGTAGTGTACCGCCGACGTGTGGCATACATTCATTACGTCACACAAGTCACTGCGCAGTGTTACTCAAATATGTGATGTAGTGTCTACAAAACTGGCTGGAGGAACGCTATCTCAATGAGTTATTTTTACAATGCCTTCAAATTTCCTAATCGCCATGTGAAGATCTCACACGAAACGCTCAGAGCATTGTGATAGTAATCGCCCTTTGCTATATCAGAGCCAGTCAGTCATTTCGCTATCTACCTAGGAACTTTTTCTAGCGACTTCGTATTGAAGCTGCGTCAGCTAACAATTACCCCTATGATATTATTGCATGACAAACCGTTCTTGCACTTCTTACTGTATCTTAAAATTTAAAAAAAATGAGAAAACAGACGCCCATAGCTACCCTACTTACAATTTTACTGGAGCTAATATTGAGAATTTCATAATTCTAATTGCAACAATTTTCACAAGAAAAGTAATCATCTCCTTTGCTACTGTTATTGTAACTTTGCAACGGAAACATTCTAATTTTTTCGATATTCTAATCATTGCAACTTTTATTAATGAAACCATGATTGTAACCATCTCTTGATTGTAATTATTACTCTCCATTCTTCAGTTACTGTATATTTAGATTCATTTGTGTGAGCACCATTGTGACCGTCTTTTTGTTGCAATTATTATTACCCAATTCCCAGTGCCACGTTTATTAAAATCTCCATTATAATCTTTAAGAAATTCGTTATATCCAAAACTATAAGTTTAAGACTATATAGAGTCGTCAAGCATTGATGCGTCAGTTAGTTGATGTATAAAGTTACACACACTTTACTTGGAAGCCTGTGGGCGCTTCGTTCGAATGCAATTTTATGAATAATTCACTGTTGTTTTAAATTTGTTAAATTCAGTTTAACGTTAGCTAGGATATTTGAAATTAGTATAAGCCAGCATTATTAGACTGAAAGGTACATTAAGGTCATTTAAGGGGGCCAACCAATCGATTTTTTAATTATGATCTGATTCGTCTGAAATTTGGCCAGTTTTGTATGTTTGAAAGTAAAATATATTTTACGCGTGAAACGTTTTCCATTTAGGTCTAAGTTTTTTGAAAAAAATAGGAAACATTGTTTTTTTTGGTTTATTTCAAGGGGTTTTTCTAAAAAATGGAAGTCATTGAGTTTTTATGCAGGAACAAATTCGAAGCCAGTGTTGAAATCCTCGTAACGTTGCAAACAAACTGACGGTGGCGAATTTTCTATTCGAAACTTTTCGTTTTCTTTTAATATGCGATATTTGATCACTAACTAAAATGAAACAACATTTTTGGTGTAAGCTGTAAAAAAATAAATGTAAAATTGGAAAATCAAGCACTGGAAGTTTGTTAGAAATGTTTCAAGGATTCAAAAACTGTCTTTGTTTTTTCAGCATGAAAACTCACCGACTTCTATTCTTTTGAATGTTGACAATGGGTAACTTTTCAGGAGAGGCAAAAACCAAAGATTATTTTTGTCGACGTGTAATATCATGGTCAATTTTTGTACTTGGATACTGTTTCCATGTTTTATTTTCAATACCAAAAAATAACTGCATACCTACATACCTCAAAATGCATACCTCAAAATGTCAAATTTTCCTATCCTATGCAAAGCCTTTAATGAACAAGACCTCCGTGTTCTAGAATCTTTTCATATATTCACAAATAAACCTTCACTAAATAACGATTTCAGCGCGACAAAATTATTTGTGGCCTCTACTTCCTATCTTGCGGTATGCTTAGTGTGTGTGTGTGTATGCATGTGTGTGTGTGTGTGTGTGGGTATATATATGTGTAGGTGTATGAGTGTGTTGTGTATGTATGGTTGTGTACGCCTGTATGTACTGTGTATATTACCTATACGCTTATGTGTGGTACTTTAATCGTTAGAAAAGAATTTATTTTTAATTTTTTTTTTTTGCGTTTTTGCTTGTTATTTCTATTCAGACCTTATTCGTCTTATTCATGACTGGTAATTACTTTTGTTTCTTCCAGCACTGATGATGGAATGATATTTATTCCGAAACGTTTGCTATAATAATGTTCTCTATAACGTTGGTTCTAATATTTATTCTGAGTGTTATAGTACTCATCATGGAGCTGTTGTTGCGACACGCAAAGATTGTTCGGTAGAATTTTTCAGACTTCGGTAGAAGAGGATGTTAGAAATAGGTTAGTATTATATACATCATCATTAGAGTGTTTGATAATGGTCTACAATTCTTTTTTATTTATGTGAAGATGCAGAGTCATAAGAGCATTTAATTCTGAGCTCCGCATATAAAGCTCAACGCAGAACAAAACCAATGTTCAAGTAAGAAAGTCTTTGAATATATAAATCGTTCACATATAAAGTTCAACACAGAACAAAAATAATGTTCCAGTTGTTTTGAGAAGCAATCTTCTTCTTAGTGTCATAAAATTTCATAAATCAATAATCCGTCGCCTAAGGAACCTTTTTAAAAAAAATCAAAATTTATCACCCCTCGGGGGGTTCTAACGTCCGTAGCGCCATAACATGTTAGGGCACAATAATGAATCACCTAACGTTTCTTTTTCAATGAAAGAGAAAATTTATCATTTTTCGAATGTCTTGCTAATCAGGGGTGTCTTTTAATTAAATCGTTATTTAGTGATGATATTTTATAAATACCCACAGCACTACATTGTCGAAAAAGTGCTTTGGCATGTCTCTACAGGTTGATATCTTCAGTTTTTATCGAAAATGTAATAGTTTCTCTAAATTCGAATCCCTACGAAACTGCCGAAAAATAATTTTAGAAAGAGAATGAATCCGTTCTGTTAAGGAAAATGCTTCTTTCATTTCACAATGATATGAGCAATTGCAGATTAATTATTAATTTTTACTGATAAAAAATCATAGTGGTTTCTTAATTAACTTAACAATCGAAACAGAGGCTTTTGAAGCAGGGAATCATTTTAGGTTGTTGCAAGATGATTCGAAGGACTTCTCGCCATGACTGCTACGAACACAGGTCGTCACTCTCTGTTTCATCACTTATTGTTTTGCCGTGAAGAGTAGGTAAGACAGCACGCTTTAAACTAGAAAACTAGAAAGATGCTGGTTTGATCCCACTTAAATACCCGCGTAATTTTCAAAAGAATGCAGGCAGCTTTCCGGTTTCAGTAACAATAATTATTGAAGAAAACGGGTAGATGAGTATTAAGCGGTACCCAATCATTCTCATTTGGTAAAACAGTGAAAAACAATTTGAAAAACTAGATTGTAACATTGAATTGTTCAATAAAAATGCTTCAATACATTGAAATTCAAATATTGATAACGCAGAGATGATTAGAATAACTGAACGCTCCGTTTTTGTAAGGACTTCATTTTTCTCAAACCTTCTAAATAACTTGAAATTTCCCAACTTCTGCTTTCCCAAGAGCATGCCTTCATTACCTGAATTCACGGATGTGTTCATAAAATATTTTACCTCGGTCGACTGTGAAGAAGCGAGTTCAAAGGAAATATTAGGAAATTCTTTATTAAGAACTGGCTGCAGAATTAAACACACGTTTAGCATGCGGGAAAAATAGGTATGTGTTTACAGAGCAGCTGCAGTTCGATTAAGTTATATCCATAAGTTTCCAAGATCTTATCAACATCATTCGTGCCTGGATTTCAAAAATTATATATGAAATATTAGTTTAGTTTTTGAAGATCACTGTTTATCATGCATTAATTTCCCATAAAAAGGTGAAACTCTGCCATGAAAATCACAGAACACCGGAACTGCAATTAACTGGTTTGTAATATCTTGATAAAATGTATCTATTCTTCAATGGTTCAACTTGCAAGTAAACTAAAAATTTGAAAATCTACGTTGCAAGCATCGAACTTTACTGTAAATAAACCCTTTAGATGCCGCCTATATTCTGTTTAGAATAATGCTCATCATTTCATTTCATTTCTGCATAAATAAACTAATGGCTATAAAGTCTAGAAGGGGAAATGAGCTTTTCTTATGGATGCGTGATCTTATAACAAATATATACATGACTACAACTACTGTTCAATACTAACAAATAGACTGAACAAGTCGTAACAAATAGATATAAAACTACAAATATTGTACGAGACTATAACAAATAGACTGTACAAAACGGTAACAAAAGATACAAGACTACAAATACTTTACGCGACTGGAACAAATAGACTGTACAAGACGGTAACAAAAGATACAAGACTACAAATACTTTACGCGACTGGAACAAATAGAGTGTACAAGATGGTAACAAATAGATACAAGACTACAAATACTTTACGAGACTGGAACAAATAGACTGTACAAGACGGTAACAAATAGATACAAGACTACAAATACTTTACGAGACTGTAACAAATAGACTGCACAAGACAGAAACAAATAGATAAAATAGGTAGCTGTAATAACATTGTTTCACGAGCCAAGAGAACAGCGAGTAATGACTACGGGAGAGGCTCGTGCCGCAGATGAATACTAAATACATTAAAATGAACGCAGAATATTCGACTCATTTTAGCCCCAAGCCGAGAATCTACCTCAACGAGATGAACTGGAAATGAACGCATCTATTACCAGCTGAGGGTCTGGAGAGATTTTGTTTCGTGAACTTCACTGCGTTAAAATGTTTTCTAATTCTTACGTCTCCTTTGGAACATCACAAGCCGTTGTTTGAATGAGTCGCGTGAAAAATTTCGTAATTTCAATTCCTGCTATGCATAAATCCAAAAATGTGCTACGAACTTATATCAAGATCATGTTGAACAAAAGATGGTTGATTTTAGGTTAAGAATGGTAGTACTATGGGTACAAATTCACAACCTAAGAAATGTTCAGTTCTTTACTCAGAACGAGCTGTGAACCTAGTTTGTGATGATAAAACTTAGGAAATTTCTGCGATAACTTAGAACATATCAAATCACGAATTAGAAGCCGTTGTGGTTGAGTTGTTACATGGAGATGAGTGAGGGTTACCTCAAGTATGTTGGTCAATGATAGAAAAAGAGACCATGTTAGAGGCTAGCTAACTTCTTCGCTTTTGGCTCAGTGGTCAAGTGTCGTGATAATAGTTCCAAGGATAAAGTTTCGCTCAAGGAATACACGTTCTCGACCATTGAAATAAGAGTTTAATATTAGCACAGTGAGTAATCGAATTAGGTTTCAAGTCCCTCTGTAAATTGAGAAATGCTTATGCCCAGTTTACCTTTTTGCTGGAGCATGCATGTTTTTGGCCGCCTAAGCGATTTAATCACTTGGGCGGCGAAAAACTTGCATACAGGCGGCGAAAAAGTTAAACTGGGCGGGGTGCTGCCACGAAAGGCATGGAACTCTCAAATAGGTGCCTGTCGATGTAAACCCCATGAAAAAACCGAACCATCTTGAATTCGGGGAGCCTGAAAAGCAATGTATGAACTAAAATAGAAGAATGTCAATTTAAAGAATGAGGAGTGACGTAGCCGTGCGCCATGATTTGTGGAGTATGAATTTGGGAAAAGCAATATGAAGCTCTTAAATGTATGTATAAAGGGAAGTAACATGTTAGCCTCACCTTTTTCTTCCAAGTGTAGCCAAGTATTTAGTCCAAAATACTTAGTGTATTTTTCTGAACATGGTCAAGAAAAGTTTGACTTGCCTCTTATGTCCCTCAGTTGTGTAATGATTCTAATACATTTTTAAAATTAGTGCATATTGTTCGTAATCAAACAGAGTGAAATTTTCCACAGTATTGAATGAGAAAAACTGTGTTCTTGCTAGTGAGTCACAGGACGAAAAAACAAATGTATATTCCTTCCTGTAAATAGTAAATTCGTAAGTTTTCTTTTGAAAACATTTCTGAGAATAATCGAAATACACTGTAATGGACGAGTCAAATCATTTGAAAGAAAACTCTCGCAACGTCCTAACATTCAAATTTCAAATGGTTGGATTTTCGACTTTTCTTCGAAGGGTAATCACTACTGTGAGTCAGAGGAAAGTTTGTTGCCTTGATGTCAATTGAATGACTCAATAACGTAAATAAAAGGAATTACCTACCCACACCTGGTAATGAAACTTTGGTACTTAGGTTGGTCTGGTGTGTTCCCTGAACAGAACAGGCACTATCGTTATGTCACCTTGGTGATGCAAGTTATTGCATGCAGTAATATTGACTTGGGTGCAAGTCATTGCACCGCAGAAAGTCTACGGGTTATAACTGAAATGTTCCAATAACTTTCGTTCACCATAAAGAAACCTCATGTATGAGATCATGTATATTACGAACGGGAAAATGTGTGTTGTTGGTGTTGTAAATGCATAGGTGTAATTTTCGCTATAGATAATTGGCAGGCCAATCCATTGTTCAATTATTTAAATAGGAAAAAGAAAATCAGAAACGCCATTTCCAACAGCAAAACATCAATGTGCATTCGTTGTATTACGGAGTAAGGTTTGTTCGAGTACACTGGAAAATCACACGAGAGATTTGTCTCATAAATCAATTAATGACACACGCAGGAGAAATTCAAGAGATGAGCGCACCTGAGTGATCAATGTTTTAGGTTCATAGTTCATGGATTTTAGATACAGATGAACTTTGTGACTACCAAAAATGATATTTCATTGCAGGACTTTGTGGTATTTGGGATTGGTTCTTATTTTGTAAAACGCGTTCAAGCGGCTTCACCAAACTATATTTCCAACCAGTATCATATCTTGAATTTGATTGTCATGCACCTTATTAGAAATTTTCCAGATTTTACCGAGAGAAGAGCTACAGAGTTCCAAGTGATCTAACTTTTTTCAGAAAGTAGGCGAGTAAGAAACATATTTCGATGGTTTCATCTTGAGGAATTTTAGTTAGAAGATTTTCAAAGTCAGAGAAGGCCATGAAGAAGGCATTTGCATTCGCAAGCAAAGTAACGTCTTGCTCAAGAGTATGCGAGTTTTCACAAGTAAATTCATTTCATGGCAAATGATTAACAACAGGTACTAAATATTTTTATTAGTGAAAGCTACGGGAGCGATAGGAAGCAAATATAGGACTGAATTGAAAACTACTTTGAAGTTAGTAAGACTGAATTGAAAATTACTTTGAAGTTAGGAGTGTGAATAGACTATTCTGGGAGCCATACAATGTGCTAGGACCAAATCCTGAAACGTACAGATTATTGCAAATGACATCATTCAGAAAAATCGACTCTTTTAATTTGCGAAGCAAACAATTCGGTATTATTTTTTCTCAATTTTGGCAGAAAATTATGTTTTTAACTCTAAACTTTCTTGAAACTCCGATGCATCCGAATTAATTTTATTCAGATTACAACGTGTGTACCCCCAACGTACAGTAGCAACACCTCAACCCTCATCTGTCTTCGCAACATTCACATTCGACCAAACCATTCCTACAATTTCAAATCAGCCATAGAAATATAAGAAGGAAGATTTTGTGAAGAGTAAGGTTATTACACTGTTTGTTTGCAAAAGACCACGTTTCATCGCTAATTTCTGAAGACATGGAATAAATTTTAGTCCTTAAAAAGTACAATACTAACCAAATAATAAGCAATACTTGCAAGAGTCGATCTTTAAAACAGGCAGACAGATATACAGCCTTGAAATGAATGTGAAATTAATCTGAGACCCAGAAAAAATAACAGACCTTACTAATTGATTATCCATATGCATGGCCATACATTATGGTGGAGTGTACTTCTATGTCACATATTCGATTCAGTTTCGAAATAATAATTTCGATTTTCTATCGAAATTATTATCATTTCAGGTGCTGTTATACAAGATGTAATCACTAAATTTCATTTTCGTTTCCTAAGTTGTTTAATTTTTTAAATTGATCGAGAAAGTGCTGGATTAAAAATACACAAACTTCAAATATTTTCGATTTGGATCTCAGATAAAAATTTAAGATAAAGAAACAAAGATATGATATAGCTTTTATTTTGATACTATATTAGTTTGGTTAAAGAAATTTGTAGTTGTGAAGCAAGTTCAAATATATATTTACAGAATACTGGTAGCGAAGTTTTATAATCTACTTTAAAGATTTAAACACAGTTTTGGATTCGCAACACTAAGGGTGAAATAGAAATTCAATCGAGAATGGAGGAAACCAGAAATACTTACAAAAAAATATAGAGATATATTATATTATGGAAATTAAGTTTACAACCTACAATTATTATTTTTGGTGTGAGAACCTTCAGTTCGTCAGTCAAAAATTTGAGAACGATAAAAGGTTTCGAAAACAATAAAATTGAGTTATTAAAATGAGTCGAAAGCCAACTTCTAAATTTCCATAGGGACAGAAAAGTCCCATAGGGACTTTTCAAAAACTAGTTAGTGTGGAGTGCAGGAAACGTTTTTCCTATTTGGGGGTAGTCTAAAATCTAATTAAACGTTACTAAAATTAAAACCACAAATTGTAGTAATACCAATGGGAAATTTAGAGTTTCTGTTGTAAACTACGCCAGGAAAAGACCACCTAAGAGGCAGACATAAGCAGCAAGGTAGATCTACAATGTCCAAGGCAGTTTTGTCAACACCACCTCAGTAACGGAAGCTACGGGTAAACCTTCTATTCCTCCATCTGCAGTCACGAAAACACTCACTTCTGCTCGGAGATTAATTTTCCGAAGTCTGGAGAAAAATGGAAGCACAAAATAACTATCAGAAAATCTCATATAAAAGAGTTCGTACTAAAGAAATGAAATGACGAAAGGACACATTTCATTGTTTCTTCATTTTTTGCTGGTTTGCACTAGCTAATACTGAACCTAAAGCAAGAAAAATAATTGCTTTCAGTAGTCGATAGGAGATATACAAGCAGACGGCCAAGAAGGCAATGACGTCGGCGCAAATGTACTGTAGGAAGTGGAGCTGTTTGCCGGTGTACTGCAGGTGCGGCGCCCCCCGGTGGCGGATGACGTACTCTATCCACCACACAGCTCGCTCCCCCGGACTCTCCTTCTGGTCCTGCAGCACCGCTGACAGCTGCTTCATGCGCTCTGAGTAGCTGAGAATCAAAACACATTGGTAAATACTGCCATATTATAATTAATTTTAAATTATGTTAAGAAGGTGGTTGTCTATAATGTCTACAGCTGGGAATAGGTTTCAAAAACGGAGTTTCGCCTTCACGAAGGAACTGAAATTTTTTTCATAAACTAAATAATTTCCAAATCCGATGAACTATAGCAGCATATTCTTTGACATGCTTAAAACAATTCATGGCAAAGTGTAATGAACTGTTAAACAGAATAACAATTGTGGTGAATTTCACATTGAAACACTGAATTGTGGGAGAAAGCTCAACTTTGTTTTATCGAAGACACAGATTTAATACTGTTTCGATTCCAGCCCAGGTTTGGTTCCTGTAACAACCAAAGAGGACCAGTGTGTAAAGTTTAGTGGTCACATACTCACAATTTATTTCAGTCTCTCACATAAAATTTTACGGAGATTGGGAACATATGTATCTCTGTCTACAAATGTTGTTTTTCTTTAGTCTATTGAGCTACCCAGAATGGTGTAGTTTTCTAATGTTTTCTGCTCTGACTCGAAGCTTCTCATTCATCATTTGCCCAGGACCAACTCAACTGACATTTCTTATTCGTTTGAGAGATATTTTCTTTTCTTCTTTCCGTAATATCATTATTTTCTTTCTACACTCACCTGGTGTCGTTGACGAGGACGTTGAGGGCGTGGACGATGTCGTCAGCGGTGAGCGTGTCCCACGACAGAGATACTGCGATGTTCTTTCGCACCATCCGAACAGCGTTCCGGGGCTGGTCGAAGGCAACTGGTACAGCGAGCACTGGTACCCCGTGGTACTTGGCCTCTTGAGTGCTCTGGATTCCGCAGTGGGAGATGTAGACCCGAGTTTTGGGGTGGCCTGATAATATCATTACGCAAACCGTAAATTAAACAAATCTAAATTTTCCTTCCGAGTTTGGTGACGACTGCCTACTCGTTCGCAATCGAATGAATTTATGCTGTAGCAAACTCCAAGGTTTTCGGGAGTTGAGTTTCCTTTCACAAGTCGTTTGTTTGGAAGTGAATATTCTTCCCTCAAATTATCGGTTTCAAATTTTCCAATTTTGTGGGAACTCTCACTTTCGTTGCGGTTTTGTGTACTCATTCTCAGATTTTCAAGCTATCGCCAGATGTTCAAGTGTTGTAATTTTTAAGCAAAATTCGTGGAGCAAATGTTGTTCCATGCAATAGATTACGTTCAGCCTGACACATCAGAACACATTCAGCTCTAAAATCCAGAACAAAATTAGCAAAATGACAAAATCTTTTGTACCTGGACTCATAATCCCTTCGTTCTAAGCTGTTTTCAAATTTGAAAAGATTTGTCAAAATTGTTTCAGATCATTAGGTAATAATTACCAAAAACGCATACATGTGAAATCATACTAAAGAAATGACATCAAATTCTACTAAATAAATGAAACCGCTACAAATTGACGTGAAATAAATGATGTGTTCGCAAATATCCCACCCAGTATGTCCTGCTGCGGAAGCCAGTCTCTCTTCAAGACGTTCGAAGGGAGCTCGAGGTCGTCGCCTTCGTATTTCCAGATGACTTTTTGAGGCACTCGCCTGAACGCCTCCACGAACGCCAGCTGTATACAGAGATCGCAAAACAATCATTTTAAGTGATTTTCTGAGCAATTGTACCACTGACTCTTGTATGTTTACGTTTAATTTGCTGGCTGAATATTAAAGAGCCAAACATTCTTTGTCTAATGAACGTGCGCCGTATTCACGTGTTCGGGTGTAGGGAATCACATGAAGGACTAGAGTTTCCTATGACACTACCATTATAAAATAGCAATTTTCTAATCAGAGTTTTTGTCTAATAGACGTTTATTAGTGACATTCTGCATTACCGATTTCTTATGCTCACTTTGATTTTTTTTAAATACGGTCGATTCCATGGTTAGTCTGTATCTCTGTTTTAATTGTGATACCTATATTCTATATAGTTGAAGCTAAATTTATTTTACTACCGGAGTAGCCGACTTTCCAATTATTAGAACTCAGGATTCTGCTTCTTTTCATTTTGCAATAAAAACATAGTGAATATAAATTAATTCATTTTTTTCCTCGTTTTTACACTTTTGGCATGGTGACAAATTTTATTTTTGCTTTTGCTAATTTGCGTCAAAATTCTTACGTCTAATCACCGACTAGGGCGGAAAAACTTTATCACCGTAAAGTTATGCCCTAGTTTAATTGACATCTGAACGTTAAATATCGGCAGCGTGGCCGAGTGGTCTAAGGGGACCGTCTAGTCAGAATTACGTTTTCGTCAAAAAAGAATCCTCACATTTTTTCTATTGGATCTAGATCTATGAAATTTGGCGTACGTATGTATTTTAAATAAAAAATAGGGGTTGTGTCCTACACTCTCACCATTTTCAATATAATTACTGAGGTAATTGGAAAAAAGGAACGCGAAATAAACAATTTTTAGGCTCTTTCTTCTCAGAAAGTTGTTATCGTAGAGTAATGTCTTTGGTATCATTGAATGCGCAAAGGGTTGTTGCATAAGGAGTTAGAGGATTATTTTGAAATTCATAGTAGTTTAGTTTTTATAAAGTTTAAAAGAAAAATTTAGAACAGTCATTTATTTTTCCGTAGATTCTTAACTGTAACTAAAATACTATTAAGAATTCCAACAACATCCTCTGACTTTTCATGCAACATTTTTTTGCGCATCCAATGATATCAAAATCATTGCTCTACAATTACTAGTTTCTGAGAAGAAATGGCTTGAACATTGACATTTGCATTGTTGAAAAAGTGCATTTTAGTACTGAAAAACAAGTCTTTTCATTTGCAAGCTATATGCTCCGAGAAATCAGTGCTGTTGACGTTATGAAAGCTATTCTGAAATATTGACTCGACTTTAGGTATCTTTCATTGAAGTATTTTTTGTTGTTCCTTACCGAAACCGGTACCACAAGTGGTTCCAGGGGCCAGGTATCGAGCGGTACGCGCGTGAGGTTCAGGGGTAACGCGTCGCTCAGGTGCACCTGAGGTGCGCTTCAATCCTAACTAAATTAGCAGATGCAGTACCAGCTACTCTGTAACGTAATCTCTTCGGCATTCATATCACACTGAGCTCCTCCGCGGCCAGCAGAGTCTTATTTATGTCTATAGAACAGGAGCGGGGGGAGGGGGAGGTCCATGGGAGGTACCGAGCACTCGATGTTACCCAATCGTAAAAGTTCTTGAACAGCTGAATGATCAATACCTATGTCTTTAGAAATAAACAGTCGGTGAGCAATATCTAGGGGAAATGATATGGCAAATGAGCGCTGACACGCCATGCGACCCTTCCCGATGCTCCTTCTCCCCCTGTTTGCTCGCCTTAGGTGCTTCAGATGCTTCCAAATTTTTTACTGTTCTTACTGCATATTAACTGTGCATTGCTCTACCGCATTAAGCAATGAAAGAAAATTCGACAAATTTTGGACTTCCGACTAGACGGTTCTTAAAAAATAAATTCAGTGTGCCGTCAATATTTAAACCAGTTCATGTATGTTCAAAAAAGATACGCGTTCACTTTGTTGTAACTTTTGTGTTTGCAAATATTTGTTTTAAACTTTAGCAGCTCTTATTAAATTTCACTTCCACACAATGATCTACCGTAATCCTTATTTAAAATCTTCGTAGAACGCCGAGCAACAATTAACCCCAATTTCCTCCAAAGACTTTTTTCCTCATTTTACAAATAAGTAATCCTCTTATCACAGTCTATTTATGAAGTCTATTAAGTGTAGCACATCATTATTGTTGCCAAACTTTTATCTTTATTTTTACAGTTTAAAGGTACATGTATTTGTCCTCATTTCAATGAAATTGGCAGAGAAGATGCATTGACGTTGGATCCTTGGTTTCATTCATTCTTGCAAGGCCTCTACACAGGAATTTAAAATTTACAGAAACTAAAGATTTGGAGAATAATGAACGAATTCGGTTAGATGCAAAGGTTCATTCAAATTTAAATGACGAACAAAACACTTAAAATGTAACTTGAGTGCCTCACCTTCTTTTCGTGCGGAATGTAAATACTTTTAGCAAAGCTGCCGAGGCTGAAGTAGATGACGCCGTGGTTGCCGCTGCTCTCAATGAAGGCCTCCAGGTCCTGATGAGATTATTGAGTAAATCAAGTAACAAAAATACCTGATGAATAGAAGCAAATTTATTAACACTTAGTGGTTTTCACACACTCAAATGCAGTGGTTATCAATAAATCTTTTGTGTTCAACGCGTTCAATACGTTTTTTGCAGTTGCTACGGTTGGTTGGAATAAGTTAAAAAATGCAGAAATGAAATAATGACTTTCCTATTCGGGTTCATTTTTCTCTTTTCTCAGAAGCATGGAAAGGATAGTTGGGCAATAATATTCCAACTTATATGCTAAAATATTTTAATACGAAGTATTAGAATAATTGAAATGTTAAATATTTATCCCGCCCTTAAATAACTAAAGCTGACGCCACACGGAAACCAAATGGTAACGTTTCGTCATAATCATCTACAGTCAGCGGCACCAGTTGATCTGTCCAGCGCCACGAAACCGTCAGATTTTAACCTTAGTTTGACACCAGCTTAGTCATACCATAACATTTCAATTTGATTTCCGGTTCTGAAATCATGGTGTGACTAAGCTGTTCCCAAACTAAGGCTGAAATCTGACGGTTTCGTGGTGCTGGACAGACCAACTGGTGGCGCTGACTGTAGATGATTATAACGAAACGCTACCATTTGGTCTCCGTGTGACGGTGGCCTAATATAAGTATATATACACTAATGTACCAGCAATCAATTGAACTCGCATGAATAAGCGGGCAAGTCTTTTATTTTCTTTCAGAATCCTATATGCACAGTTTCGATTTTTAGTTCAGAGCTCTGTTCCCCTTGCAACAACGTTTTGATGTAGGAAAGATAGGAGACCATTTAGGGTGGGTTATAATTTCATGCACATTTTACAGACCAGGTTTCTATCTCAGGTCTTGGCCTCGTCAGTCCTTCACCTCACAGTATAGCAACAAAAAATTAACTAAGATGAAGTTTGGTTATACCTTTGGCAACGGCTGAGGAGTATGAGAGTTAATAGTACCAATCTCGACTTGATTTGGCAGCAGAGGCACCGGGTTGTCCAGAGCGTAATGCCCATTTATGAGCGTGAGTGCTGCTCTCCCGTAGTACCTGTCAATAATTATAGGAAATACTTAAATTGTCGCGCGAGATAAACATGTAGTGTTTAGCAGAATGTGGAGCACTATTTCAATATGGTTAGAACGATGCAACCCCGTCACCTTTTCACCATCACAAAGTACAACTGAAATTAATTACACAGGCTGCTTGGCGAAGACATTTTTAGGGCTTCACTGCTGAAAACAATACAACAATTGAGATGCAATTTACGAGTAAATTACCATTTTAATAAACGTCAATTCACTCTAACTCACTTAGGCGTGTATTCTGAACCTGGAAACAAAGACTCCAAAAAAGCAGTTTCGCTGTTAAAGAAAGCAATATGCGCCAAGTACATCAACGGAAGCGAGACGACGTTCATGCAGCGTTCGATGAAATTCATGTTCTCGTCGTAGGGAAGAAACAACGAGGGAACCACGGACGGAGGAAGCCAGTTACCATCATTTGCAATGGCGAAGTATTCCACCCCGGGGTTGCAAGTAAGTATCAAGGGCATCGTGGTGTTAAAAGTGAACGGTACAACCATGCCGTGGACCCCACCAGGCATCAACAGAGCGTCAAATGTATGACGTTTTTCCCACAGTTCGACTACAGCTTCATTCTCCCACATTTTCTTCCCTATTCTATCAACCTCGCCCAGCATTTTTGTTACTGTTGAGGAGAGCTCAGTCATTTCAAAAGCGTTCCCTTCCACCGAAGGTTCAGCTCCCATGACGTTTAGGTTGACAAAATTTGGGTGGGAGTAAGTTGCGTTGTAGCTTGTGAGCAGCGTGACTGCGTGGTTTGCAGCCACCAAATTTTTTGCGATCGTCTGGTAGAGGCGATGAACCGACTTGCTCTCAATGAGCAAAGCCATCAAAATGTTGTAGCCAGATACTTCCAGCGAAACATGTGCAAGGACTAAAAACACAAACGTCAAAACTTGGAAATGCATTTTTATAGGTAACGTCTTCTCACAAATAATCTTTAAACGAATAAGGTTGTTTTGATCGGTGGTGGTCAGGTCTGCAACTCCAGAGCAAAAAGGTTTAACTTATAGAATTAACGCAAAACTCGATTGCTTCGCAAAGTAATTTCAACACACCACTGACACAGCTTCACGTTTACAAGGAGAGATTAACTTTTTTCAGCTAGTGTTTAAAAATATTTCAGGATAAAGCGATGTTCTCTAGAATCTAAGGAAATCTGCGAACGATAAAAAATTTGCAAGTCTTGTTCGCCCGACGTGGAACCATACTAGCTTAAAGACTCGCGTCTGCCGAATGCATCTTGAGGTGACTGCCCCAGCTTATATGAATATCAAAGTTTGCGCCGTATCTGTGCAGCGGGTTTGAAGCTTCTCTACGTGGGCTTATCTGCTGCCACTATCATAAACAGTTGGGTGTACATTTTTGTGTGTCTGCTGATCGAGAAACGATGACTGATCAACTATAACAAAATGTTGAATAGTTTTTTTTTTGGAGAGTAACTCAACAAAGTCATATCCTTCGAGCAATTCGTAATATTTACTCAAACAATTTTAAAGTAAAATGAGATGTGCATCCCAATATTAATTTTTCTACTCAGCTTCACAATGTATTCCAATTAATTATCATTCAACAACAATCAGTCGAGTGCAGATCAGCCTTATTGCCTGAACCTGTGCCTTAGCGTTGCTCTTCGTGACAGAGAATGCAGACTTTCTCTGATGATCATCAGGCCCCACAAGAAAAGAAAAAAGAAAAAGTTTATTGCCAATTAATATGGTACATCTTTGGCTTTCAAAATATCTTATAGTAAATACACTTATATGATACACACACATGAATATTTTAATACCTATTTCACTAGTCGAAAATAAATGATTGAGGGCAATGTTTTCCTAATGTTGCTTAATCTAGATTTGATGATGTATGTAACTACAATTATAAGAGATAACACAATTTCATTGACGATGCATTTTCTTTGTGGGGTTAAAACACTTTTGACAATTTACATGCACATGACACAGAGCTTTAGATTTTTTGACATCACGAAATAACATTAGAATTTCTTATTACGGCAGATGTCCAAAAATATAATTTCGAGCAAGCATGAAAAAATTACAAGCATGAGAATTGCGAAACGCACAAGTTTTGTTTTTCTAAGTGAAAAATTTTAACATGACGGTCATTAGTTGATAAGCATCTTATCTAAACGAAAATGGGGGATCACACAACATATTTTGATTTTTGACTAGAATGCTTAACAATAATAAATAGATAACGATTTAGGTAGGTTACAAGTTGTGAGTGAACCGAAAAAGACCGATATCTCTAGTTCAAATGCTAGTTGCTAGTTTATTGCATTCAAATGTGCATATATACAGGCACATCTATATACGTATACATGCACACACATACCCACGTACATACATACACCAAACACGCATCCATCCACAAACTACCTATGCATCGAGGCAATCATAATACATATGCGTTCTACAAAAATGTTGTGCGATGTACTGAGATATAGTATGATGAGCAAAAGGGGTTCCTAACTACTTTTTCAGTGTATGTTACAGCTTACAATTCATAATTAAATATTATAACGAAAAGATTATTGGTTGATAAGCATTTTCTTTACCATATATGGGTAATCACATATCAAATATTTCCAAATATATTTATAAATGCAATACAATTAAGAAGTGAAATGATGTGTTAGGTAGTGACACATACACCCAGATACGCACACAAAGCGTGCACACGTACACATATACATAAGTGAGCATGTGTGCATATATCAGCGTAAACTAGTCAGCATAAACTACTGTAGTATTCCAATCGAGGGACTTGGGGAAAATATCTTTTATCACGCCACGAATTTATGATATTTCCATGCTAATAATAGTGGCACAAAACAGTCTACCTGAGTCAGAAACATGAAAACGATTGTTCTACAACGGATCCCAAGTACAACATAATTAGAGAAATACGTGAAATCAACCGCCTAGACGGGGTTGTCATATCATACTGTAGAGCGTAAGAAATGAAATTACTATTTGCACTACACAAGCCAAACAAGAACACTTTTGGACGTGTATTTGAGAAGAAAACATGAATATCCTATAATGGTTTCTGATTAGAAAAAGTCACATTATCTCCTAAATATGATGCAAATGTCTGTTTTTGATAAACATACGTAGGTTCCATGACGGTCTAATTTGATGCTTGCACGAAAACAGAGAGGAAGGACACACAAATGTTTCCTACAGCTGGTCTATTTAGGTTGAATAGCGCTTGTTAAACCATGAAAATTATAAAGATAATGAACTTTGTGGTTTGAAAACACTCATGACAGTTTTCATGCACATGACATATAAGCTTTGGATTTCTTGACATCATGGGATAATATTAGAATTATTTGTTTCGGCAGAAATGCAAAAATATCATTTCGAGTGAGCATGATAAAGTGGGAAAAAATAAGCTGACTGCCATAAAAGAGCACGCTTTAGCCCACACAGCAAGTTTATAAGATAAATGCAAATTCAGAAATTTTCCAAAAAATATTGCATATTACTGTTGTGGGTAGGTTTACGAATGTACGTACGTATACATGAATGTACTCATACATATAGACACACACATGCACACGGAGACCAGTATACAAGCATGAAAGTTATGAAAATAACAAGTTTTGTTTTCTAATTAAAAATTTTAATCTAACGGCAATCAGTTAATAAACATCTAAGTGAAACATATATGGGTGATCACACAACAAATTTATACTTTTTTGTGAATGCATTGCAATAATAAAGAGCGATGACGAGCTAGGAAATGTTGCAAGTTGAGAGTGAACAAAAAAGCGGTATTTCTTGTCTACATTTTAGTTACTAGTTTAGTACACAAATTCATGTATATGTGCATAGATATATATACTCACATACGTGCACATACACAGCTATCTACACGCACATGACACGCCCACATACACATATACATACCTATGCATCTAGACAATCATATGATAATACATATGCGTTCTGAGGAACACAGTGTGACGCATTGAAATGTAGGATAATGAGCAAAGGAGGTTCGTAACTATTTTCTCAGTATGTGCTGCAGTTTACAATCTCTAACTGTATATTGTGATGTAAAGATCATTGGTTGATGAGCATCTTATGTATAATACATGGGTCATCACACAACATTTTTCTCACAAGGACAAATGTATCGCACAACTTAAAAGCCAATGCCTTATAATTTGCATATATTCAATGACTTAAACAATCTAGCACTCGTGTCTCGAGACCTTGGAGGCAATGCTCTTTTCCTTTACATTCTTTCGGAAAGGCGCATTTCGAATATTGGTGAGCATTTCTGTCGAAATGGGCTGAAACTCTGTCATACTCTGATCACATTGTACGGCGATCCGTAAAAACGTAGTATAAACTGGTTCATTTACCGGAGACACCATCGGCTGTGGTTCATCGTACAATCGACGACCGTACCTGCCCACACATTGACACTGAACCAATCTTGGTAGATCAACCAGTGCACTTCATGGGAGTCATCTTCTTTCCAGTAGTGCAAGTCATGCGTGTTGAACTTTCCGTCGAGTGCAAAATTGGAAATGCATCAAGGAATTGTCATCGTCCTGTTCATGTCTCAGGTCCCAATGTGCAAACTGCACTCGAGGGATGAAGTCGGCCTTGAAGAAATCCTAAACTTTCTAAAAATGATAGGGATGTAAAATGTTGTCATTGGAATTAGGCCATGCGTCGATTTGGTTTGGTCTTCCTTAGTCACGTGCTATAGCTTGAGTTCTTACATAAGGTCTGTCATAGAAGTATAGCAGAAAGTCGTCCACACATGCATCACGTAGTTACCTGGGCAGACCATTACATCTTCTGATAACAACGAAGTTTCACGATCCCATAGACTATGATGTCCGTTTAAAAACATGCAATGTCCAGGAAAATATCGATTGGGAAACTGCTCACGATGTGTACAACCTAACAGCGCTTTTAACATTGCCTTCGGTTGCACTGTAAGCCTAATATATGTCTGTTATTTCTTCAATTTACGAACGAACTGTAACGTTAACAATGTGTTACAGTATGAACTGATTTGTAAATACAAAGCACTTAAGTGTTGTCAAGTTTCCATAAGACGTTTAGTTTGAATTTTACATTTTGGGGATGCAAAAATATGATCAACTGCTTCTGAAAAATGAAAATTTAAATCTCACTACCTACAAAATTAGGGAGTTTTCACATATTGGGTTTTCAAGCACAATTCTTTATTTTGCGTGCCCATGCCTTGAGTCGAAATTTGTACCTCTGTTGGTTGAAAACCTTGTGCATGTGTATATACATTGATATGAATACACGATAACATAAGTTTTAAGCTTCAGAAAGCTATCATCATGTGATGTACAGGTACCTACAGTACAGGGTGGAATTGGGGAAGGTTGCTACATTGATTGCTTCATTGATCGCGCATACATTTGCAAATAATTGTTAAGTGCATAAATAAGAAAGCAACTCCGATTACTTTCTTCACGACATTCCTTCACAATGCAACTTAACAGTGTTGTATGTTATCCACTTATTACATCACACGAGTCATCTTGTAGCGTACCGCCGACGCGTGGTGTACACTCATTACTTCACACAAGTCATCTTGTAGCGTACCGCCGACGCGTGGTGTACACTCATTACTTCACACAAGTCATCTTGTAGCGTACCGCCGACGCGTGGTGTACACTCATTACTTCACACGAGTCATCTTGTAGCGTACCGCCGACGCGTGGTGTACACTCATTACTTCACACAAGTCATCTTGTAGCGTACCACCGACGCGTGGTGTACACTCATTACTTCACACAAGTCATCTTGTAGCGTACCGCCGACGCGTGGTGTACACTCATTACATCACACGAGTCATCTTGTTGCGTACCACCGACGCGTGGTGTACACTCATTACTTCGCACAAGTCACTGCACAGTGTTACTCAGATATGCGACTCAAAGACTGCAAAACTGATTCATAGAACGTTATCTCAATGAGTTGCCCATGCAATGCCTTCAAACTTCCACAACGCCTTGTGAACATCTCAGACAAAACTCTCAGCGCATGTGATAGTAATCGCTCTTCACGATATCAGAGGCAGTTCATTCGTATTCTACCAAGGAACCTTTTATTTGCGACTTCGTATTGATGCTGCGTCAGCAAACAACTACACCCATGGGATTATTGCATGACAGACCCTTCATGCAGTTCCTGCTGTACCATAAATCAGATGGTGATCAGATTGTAGATAGTGCTCGAATATTTAAATTATCAGGGGAGTCTTTTTATTAATGAAATCATTATCTAGCATTGACATTTTATGAATACTCAAGTCTATATGTTGTCGAAAAAGTGCAATGGCATGTCTTCACAGCTCAATTTCTTCAGTTTTCATTGAAAATGTAAAAGTTTCTCCAAATGCGAATGCCAAAGATAATATATTAAGAAAGAGAGTAAATTCTTTCTGTTAAGGAAATATTCTTCATCATTTTATGATATTATGATCAATTGCATAGGAATTATTACCGAGAAAGTCATATTTATTTCTTAACCTAACAATAATAATTGAAACAGAACCTTTTAAAGCTTTGCATCGTTTTAGGTGTTAGGAAGATAATCCGAAGTGATTCTCGTCATGACTGCTACGAAAACAGGGCATCGACGTTGAATTCATCACTCATTACTTCACAGTGATGAGTAGGTTAAACAGCGCACTTCGAACTAGGAAGATGCTGGTTTGATCCCAATAAATGCCAGCGGAGTTTTCATCACAAGGTAGGCAGATTTCCGGTTTCAGTATTAATTGAAGAAGACGTGTAGAAGAGCGTTGAGTGATACCCAATCCCTCTCATTAGGTTAACAAAATTAAATACTAGATTGTACTATCGCAGCGTTCAATCAAAATGTTGGAAGATATTGAAATTCTAACATTGATGACGCAGAGATTTTAAGAATAACTGAACGCTCCGTATTACCCAAAACCTAATTTTTGTATGACCTAAGTAACTTCAAATTTGCCCTACTTATGCTCGCCCCAGAGCTTACCTTCATTTCCTCTATCTACGAATGTGTTCATTAATATTTTGCCTCTGTTGACTGAGAAGATTTCATCATCATCATCATTTGTGTTTTGATTTCCTAAATGATTTCAAGAAATATTAATTTAGTTTTCGAAGATCTCTGTTTATCACGCAATAATTTCGCTGGAAACGATGGAACTGTGGCATGGAAGACTCAAAATCTGGAATTTCAATTAACTGGTTGAAATATGTGAAATGTAACATTCTTTGCAATCCTGGGTTGTGAAAATAAACAACAAATTTGAACATCAGCGTTGCATCATTGACCTAAACTCTAAATGAACCCTTCATGCTCTTTTCTGCTTAGAATAATATTCATCGCTGCATTTAATATCGGCATAGATAACCTGATGTCTCTAGAATGTGAAATGAGCTATCCGTATGGGTATAGGATCTCGCAACAATTAGATACAAGGCTGCAAATACTGTAGAAGGCTGTAACAAATGTATACAGTAGATAACCGTAATAATGTTTCACAAGCTATGAGGGCAGCGAGTAATGGCTCTGGAGAGGCTTGTGCTGCACATGAATACTAAACACAGTCAAATTAACACAGAATATTCAACTCATTTTAGCCCCAAGCCGAGAATCTACCTCAACGAGATGAACTGGAAATGAACGCATCTATTACCAGCTTAGGGTCTGGAGAAATTTTGTTTCGCTAACTTCATTACATTAAATGTGTTCTAATTCTTATGTCTCCTTTGGAACATCACAAGCCGTCGTTTGAATGAGTTGCGTGAAAAATTTCATAGATTGCAGTTCCTGTCATGCATAGAATAACTAAAAATGTGCTATGAACTTAAATCAAGATTTTGTTGAACAAAGGAAGGTTGATTTTAGTTGAAGTATGATAGTATTATGGATATTAATTCAGAATCTGGAAAATGTTCAGTTTTTTACTCACACTGCAGTTTCAAGGTTTGAACTTGCAACGAGCTGTGAACTAAGTTTGTGATGATGAAGCTTAGGAAATTTTTGCGATATCTTAGAACATATCAAATCACGAATTAGATGCCGTTGTGGAAGAGTTGTTACATGGAAAAGAGTAAGTGAGGGTTACCTTGTGTTGTTAGTTAATGATAGAAAAACAGACTATGCTAGATGCTCGCTAGCTTTTTCGCCTTTGGCTCAGTGTTCAAGTGCCGTGATAAAAGTTCTATGGATAAAGTTTCGCTCGAGGAAAACACGTTCTCGACCATTAAAGTTGGAGTTATTATTAGCATAGTGAAGAGTGCTAAAATTAGCTTTTGTTAAGTCCGGCTGTAAAATGAGGTATGCTTATGGGGTGTTCCCACGAAAGGCACGGAACTCTGAAATAAAGTTTCGTCATAGGTGCTTGTCGATGTCAGCCCCATGAAAAAACGAACCATTTCGAATTCGATAAGCTTGAAAAGCAATGAATGAACTGAGATAGAAGAATATCTATTTAAAGAATGAGGAGTGACGCAGCCGTGTGCCATGATTTGTGGAGTATGAAGTTGGGAAAAAAAATATGTCGCTATTAAAAGTATGTATAAAGGAAAGCGATATGTTAGCCTCAACTATTTGTTCCTAGATGAGTTTTGGTGAATTTTCTCTGAACTTGGTCATGTAAAAAATTTGACTTATCTCTTATGTCCCGCAGTTGTGTTATGATAATAATGAATTTTTAAGATATGAGCAAATTGGTCTTAACCATGCAGATTGCAGTTTTCCATAGTACTAAATGAAAACTGTGTTCTTGCATAGTGAATCTCAGGACGAAGACACAAATGTATATTTTTCTTTGTAAATAGTAAATTTTCAAGTTCTTTTTGAAAGCCTTTCTGAAAATAATGGAAAAACACTGTTATGGAATAGTCAAATAATTCGAAAACGGAATCTCTCGCAACGTTTTTATATACTACTTTCAACACTGAAAGAAAGAATAGCCCTATTTTGAAACACCCACTTGCATCTGACGTTTGTACCAAAACCGAGAAGCGCAGATTCATCATCAATGAGACACCCAAGATTAGGATGCATACTAGCGTCTCCAGACCCGATTTAGAGACGCTCTTGTGTCTCACTAAAAGTGCTTCAGTGTCTCATCGATGAGACACTTGGTCATGAGTTTGATGCATATACAACTGATGTCTCACACTAAACTCTACGGATATTAAGCTGTAGCATTGCACTGCCAATCAAGGTCGACGCTTCCAGCGAAATGAAGAAACTTGGATACGCCTACGTATTCTTGAGCTAAGCGATAGCTGCTGCTGGTGACATCAATACTTTGTCTTACCGCTGAAGAGCTGCGCCAGGAACTGCATTCGTCTCCAGCAGTTAGACCATTTCATGCCACCAGCTACACTTCTCCTCGTTCAGCTCAGAGCATTAGCGATTAAGCGTTAACTTCCCCTGAAGAGACCATTTTGACAGTCTACAGGAGAAGTTATATACGGGGTAAAAATTTAATTTGCTCCGGGTTACATTTACTGAACACTTATTTAACTAAAGTCAGGTTCGAGGTGTGACTAGGCTATTACATTATCATCGCCAATAAAATATAGGCAGCATTTTGAGACACTTCGCGCTCATCGAGAGGTCGCACTTCCGATGAGACATCTACTCTCTTTTTGAGACGTTCTGGCTATCTATGAGACACCTGAACAGCCATGAGACACTTAGAGAGGCCAAAATTTCTTCCAGTGAAGTGGTTGGATTTACGACTTAAATTTGAAGGGTAATCAGTCTACTGTGAGTCAGAGGAAAGTTTGTTGCCATGATGTCAATTGAATGACTCAATAACGTAAATAAAAGGAATCATCTACCCACACCGGGTAATAAAACTTTGGTACTTAGGTTCGTCAGGTATGATTTCTGAACTGAACAGGCACTATCGTAATGTAACCTTGGTGATGCGAGTTATTGAGTGCTGAAATATTGACCTGAGTGAAAGTCATTGAGTTCCAAAAAGTCTACGGGTTTTAAGTGGAATATTTCTATAACTTTCGTTCACCACAAAGAAACCTCATGTATGAAATCATGTTTCTTACGAACGAGATAATGTGTGTGAATAGTGTTGTAAATGCAAATGTGTATTTTTCGTTGAAGATAATTTATAGGCTAATCCATTGTTTAATTATATAAGTAGGAAAGAGATAATCTGAAAAGCCATTTTCAACAGCACCAAATCATGTGCATCCTTTGTATTACGGAGCAAGGTTTGTTCGAGTATACTTTAGAAAATCACACGGGAGATTTGATTCAGAAATCAATTAATGACATACGCAAAAGAAATTCAAGAGATTAGCGTACCTGAGTGATCAATGTTTCAGGTTCATAGTTCATGGATTTTAAGTACAGATGAACTTTGAGAATACCAAAAATAATATTTCATTGCAGGACTGTGTGGTATTTTGGATTAGTTCTTATTTCGTAAAACGCGTTCAAGCGGCTTCATCAGACTATATTGCCAACCAGTATCATATATTGAATTTGATTGTTAGGCACATTATTAGAAATTTTCCTGATTTTACCGAGATCGAAGAGCTACACAGTTCCTAGTGGTCTGGAAATTTAAAATGGTGGTTTTTAATCGGCTTCTAAATCATTTGTAAACTCATTGTTGGGATGCTAACTGTTGAGATACTGAAGGAACAAAAGTGTATGAGACTCTGAACGAAATAGTGAAAATGCATCGCTAATATACCTGAGCTAAAAATAGGTTTCAACGCATGTGGACCCTCGGTACGTGAACCTTGTGGGGCCAGAGCAACAAATGAAAATATGTATATGCGAAACTTTAGCCATGAGGTATGCTCATACCAAGACCTTCTAATTCTCTGCAGAGTCTACAGTCAAAAACAATAATCATTAAAATTTCGGTTTTAAAACTTTTTACATAAAGTAGGCGAGTAAGGCCCATAGAAGTAGAGCTTAAGTCCTTGAATAGGGTGCTACGAACTAAATCTTTGATTCCAGCATTCTGTAAATATATATTTGAACTTGCTCTACAACTAGAGAGCTGCGTCAGGCCACGAGAGCGCAGAGCTGCCCCGGCTCCAATCTTCGGTTTGGAGCTTCACGAAAGGCTTACGTATTTATAAATAAGTTCACCTTTTCAAAATTGTTGACATCCCATTATATTCGAAGAATAATAAACAAAAGTAGAATTCTTGAAGAAATGTCTTAAATTAAGGTCCCAGGATAATGACGATGCTGATGTCCCGAAAACCAAAGAGTGCTGATGGAACCTCCTTTCCTGAGGACCTACGGCTGAAGCCTCCAGAGTCTGGTATTTTTTGGTGGAGCTCGTTTGCGTTCTTAATCTGCATGTGACTCGAGAAGAAAAACGGTAAAATCAAGATCATATGTTTCAGAGTTATTCTTGTTGGTACACAAGCCCAGCACAGGTGTTTACTCTTTCCATAGTGCGTCTTATTTATTTTAGTGCAATGGAATTGGCTTAGAAATTATCACAAAAATTAAACTCACAATTTGCCTATGGCTCGTTTTATTCTACATGTGCAGATTCTATGTCATGTTGGTTGATTCTGGTGCGCCTGACCTATTTTCCTGTTTTAGTTAACATCCACCATTGTTGTATGAAATATACCATGCAACAAGAGTATGGCTCGCCGAAATTAATAAAACATGAGAGGCCTTCCACAGATTTTTGCAGCGCTGATTAGGAGTACATTTCCCAAGATCGGAAAAGGAGCCTTTTCCAAAGCATCATATTAGCTACGGCTGCTAAAGAATTGTCCCGATGTGTTTTGTTACCCGTTTTCATTTCTTAATCTTTTTCCTCTTCACTGTTGCATGCTAAAACCCTTACGGAATCATCTGTAATATTTTAATTTCATTGTTGACGATGGGAATACTTTTTTACGTGTTTCTCGACTGTCAGAAAGCATTTGAAAGTGTAAATAAAAGCATATTTCTCTTGGTACGCTAATGCTATATAATTCTGTTTAGAGAAGTTCCTCTCAGATGGTTTCAATCACACCTGATGAATCGTGAAAAATTCTTTCAATTTTGAGCCCCCAATCGTAAATTTTACACATTATACTTGGACTTCCACAAGGCTATGCTTCGGGACCACTTGTGTGGTTGCTATTCATCAGCGAGATTGTTAAATTCAATAAAATGATTTAACTTCTTACTCTTAGTCCATGACATAACTTTCTCTTCAACTTTTTATTTTGGTAACTACAGTACAATAACACACAAAATTAATAACAAGCTAAAAAAAATTCGATGTGGTTCAAAGCAAATGAAATCTGTATCAAAATCAATTAATGTAAATAGGTCCTATTCCCTAATGAGTGGAATGCATCGCTTTTCACCATCAAAATAAGTTAGGGCTAGGCTGAGGAAACTAATTCATCAAACTTTCTAGAAAATGTCATTGATGAAAATCTGAGTGTCAAAAAGCATATCTCGTAAATCAGAACTAAAAAACCTGTAGCACTTGGAAAACTCTATAGAATAAACGACGTCACCCTAAAATTGTTTAAAAATAAATAGTAGAACAATAGTCCATTAATTTTTACCATTTGGAATGTAAGCTTGGAATAAAATTGACCATGGTACAACACAGGGAGTCTTTACGTTGCAAAATAAAATACGCAAAAATATAAGAAATATACAATGTCCGTACAAAAAATTCATTGAAGTAACTGAAGCAACTAAAATTACCAAAACTCTCAGAACTCTATCAGCTTCCACAGTTTAATTCCATGTATCGAACTTTGAATTGCAATGGGGAAAAAGATCTTAAACCATAAGTTTCTGATCAAAGTGACCATCTATGACATTTGTCAAGCAAATGAAATAAATTCGTAATCTTACATTACAACAAAATCCGATCTTAACTAGGTTTCCACTATATTGAAATTATGGCATGAAACTCAATACCTTCTAAAGTTCGAGAGGGAAGTGGAGACAAAGTATTTAAAAAAAACTGAGAAATCATTTACATTGAACAATAATTTGTTGAATCAGGATGTTAAGAAACAAATATCACTTCAATTTTGATGTTCAAAATCAGTGACTAATTCTAATGAATTTAAATTTAGCCTAAATCGGTTCTCGAAAATTTAGTCTTAGCTCGCATCATACTTAATACTGTAATTTGAACTAACATTTCTCAATCTGTCACGCTACGTAAGTACTCCATCAGTTTCGTGTACGTTCTGGTTGAGCGTTTTGAATTAAATAAAACTATCAGTGTAGAATAAGGTTTCCACGGGATTCTCATGAAGGTCACTGAACTTAGTCTGGACCACAATTAGTTAAACCTCATGCTGACCTCTGTCTTGGCTTATAATCCTAATGATATATTGAGTGTAAAAGAAAATCATTTATAATGCTTAAACATTGTGGAGCTGTAAAAATTTCTCACTGTTAGTTAAATCGATATTTTTTAATAAGTTATTATAGCCCGTGTTATCCTTGTGTTAGTAAATTTTGCCGGTGATTATTCGTCTTTTGAGGAATACTCAGAAAATCAGTATTCCCTACACGCTTTAAAATTTGTATCCCCTATCTGCTTCTGAGTATCCTCTTCATTTGTTTTTTCCATAAGAAACGCATTTAGCTTGCAATATTATTCTACTTGGTTATTTTATCTGCGGCCACCATTGAGCTTCTTGCCATTACTTTTATTGTTCTCTGCATCGCCGCTTCACATTGCGCTTAGCCCATTGATGAATAAAGTCGAAAAAATTGGATGCTAAGGAATTTAAAATTATTTGCTGGGCAAGTGATGTTCTAACTTTTGTTTTAGACAAGCATGACGTCCAATAAAGTGGACGGAAAGTTTGATTGTCTGAAACAAAATGAACCTACAACAATTACCTGGCAAATTGTCCTAAATTTCTTAGCGTTCAACTTTTCACAAGCTATATTTTAATAGGTTAGTCATTTAGCGAGTTTAAAACACTTGTATCAGTGCATGCTTATCGGCAGCAACTAGACCCTGCGCCTATCTTTTTCGCAGGCTATGTTCCTCATCTCTAGAGGAAGCCTTGTATATTTTAACAAAGCTTCTGAACTGTTTTGTAGTTAATAAATTGAACATATTCTAAGTTTTTTATTTCATGAGGCGTTCACATTCTTAGAGTAGTTGATTTGTACATCACCAAATGGGAATTTGTTGAAGTCATTCCAAACTTGGGCAAAACATACATTTTCCTTGAATTTGCAGCATCTTCTATGATTCGAGTACATACTTTATGGTTCTATTGCATCTACGAGTATCGTGATTCTACTGCTTTTTCCTTGATTCTATGACGTCTTTCTGGAAGTACAATATTTTTATACATTTCACTGCACCAATCTTACTTCTACATATAATGCACCTCCCTTGATTCTTCCGTATCTTTTTTGATGTTACTACGTGTTCCTCGATTTCACAGCATATTTTTTTCTATTGCGTCTTCCTTGATTCTACATTTTGTGTCTTGATCCTCTAAAAAGTATTTCTTGTTCTTTCGTAATTTTTTGCAAGTCATCAGGGAACGCATCCCGTGTGCTACTCTGGGCGTAACTCCAGAAGATAATAATTCTTTGGACTTGTATCATAGATTTATATCGTTGCTTGCGTTGTCAAGGTTTCGGCCCAAAAAAATAATGCTATTAAATGGTGTCCTGTACTGCAGATTAGATAATCGAAGGGATTCATCTGACTCTAAATTGCAAGTCATCACCCAGTGTTACTCATAGATCGGTGAATGATAAACAGTTTAACAACGATCGAACGATAACAAGATCTAATACTACTTCATCTCGCCTTAAGAAAAGAAATCAGCGAGCTTTTACAGCAGTATGATAAGGAAAGAATCAGTATTTGCTACTTAAAAGCTGAAGGAATATTTGTTCCTAAATCATACTTTTTTATAGTTATAATTAGCTCAGACTCGAAAGGCTCTAAGTTAATATTTTTCGAGGTGATTGCGTAGGTTCACTATTTTCATGATTGGATTGCATTATAGGAAAGATATCTATGTCAGGGTATATAAGTTGCTTTAATCATGAAGCATGCTATTTTCGAGAATATATTATTTCTATTTCTGCTTTCAGTCATGAAAGGATTATGACTGATTGTGTCACAATGTTGTTTTTTTAAATCCTTGGGACTTTCATATTTTGACATTTGTAAGCCCCATCAGTTGCGCTGTATGTTATTCAACAATTTTGCAATAATAACAAAGAAGACACTTAAAGCGTTCTCATTTTTATGTATTATAATTAGATAAAGTAGTACATGAAAAAAACGCGTTCATTGTGCAGTTCTTAAGAAATAGTGCGTTTCGACTGTGATAGTTATTCTCAATATCAGAACACGTTTAATTCTGAATAGCTGTACAAACTCACTTCCTACTATTTAAATTCCTAAAAATCTAAGAAAATTAAAAATTCAGAACAGGAAATAGTGACTGAGAAACAAAACACTCTTTTTTTTCTCAGAAAATGAACGGAAATTCTGAGATCACAAATCCGTTTAGCTGAGAGAGAAAAACGATTGCCTCGAAAGCTTTTATATTTTAAAGCTGAATTGCAAGATAACATACTTTTGCGTGGGTGCACCACCTGAGTTAGTTGAATGCAGCGGAATCATTCGAAAGCTTGTAAAACACTTAAAAAGTCACTCAAGGTCATTCCTTGCATGCACGACAGATGGGAATTGCAGACCTTAACCTTTCTCTGATGCATCGTTCATTCTTGGTTGGTGTGGTATTTCTTATCCATTCTGAAGCATATTTCGAGAGCGGCGATAACCTCCAGGCTTTGGATTGGCTGCTTGAGTGTCTCTTGATGATTGTGGAGTACAGTAACCCACGTGTTGTCTAGCTCGATAATAATGGAAATTACAAAGTGTCCATAGCATAGCCAATTTTGCTGCACGTGTGTTTAACGTTTGAAACTATCACAGTGAGGAGTCAGTTCAGAATGGGGAAGTTTGTGAAAACGTTGAAATTTAATGAAATCAGGAGAAACAATTCAAAATTGTAATAACCAACTCAAAGTCACTTAGCAGATAAACACCACGCGTTGTCAAGCTTCAGAACACGTGCAAATAAATAAACACGTTTCAAAAAAGTGCTGTAGATATCCTCTTCACGTTTTTGGTATGATGAATCAAAAGTTACCATAAACTTGGTGGAATAAGTAGATGGAAGAAATTTTTCAGAGTCTGAATTACCTGACCTGAATTACCTGACCCTACATCTGTAATTTCGACTTTAAATGTCTTTGTGTAGCCAGGTCACTTAAAAAAATGGTAACCAACGCGTTGTTTGTTCAGAAAGTAATAGAATGCTTGGTGGTAATAATTGTTGCCACATGATGCGAATCTTGAAACAATTTTTAAAGGAAGAGAAAGTATAATATAGTTCAATAGGTAAAATTTGTATCTACGAGTACAGGAAGCGGATAAATCTACTGGACTAAAATACTTCAAACAACTTTTGATATTCTGATGAAATTGAAATAACTGTAATATCATTAACTTAGTGCCTATATAGGCATCATAACTATTATACCTTTCAGTAAAACATTCGAGAGAGTTGTAAATAAAAACCACACTCTTATTTTGAGCAAAAACATTTTCTATGATATATACAAAATAATTTCCGTGCTAAGAAAATGAGCAACACAGGCTGTATTAAATAATTTACAATTTACATAGCTTATATACTCAAATAAAAGAGCTTTTGTTTTCTCCGTGTTTCTAGACTTTGGAAAGACATACGATCATGAAGAGCGTATTGCACTCGAAACTCGTCCATTACGGCATTGGTCCAGTTGAACGTGATTGTTTCAAATTGTCCTGTTACATCAGAAACAGACCGTTGTCATTGGTGATGTTCAATCGGAACTACCGTAAATTAGCTGTAGGGTTCTAGAAGTAACAGTCAAAGACCTCTCCTATTTTAAACTGTTATCAACGATACAGGTAAATCTAAATCCAAATAATTACGCATAAGTCGTCCGAGTGGCAGTTGTGACAGTTTAATAACGAGTTGGTTCTCCTGAATTGAGTTGATTCTCCCGTTCTCGCCAATTTTTGCCATAGTGTATTGGTTCCTGTCTTTGGAATGATTCCACACCCTTTGAATGGGTAAAACAATGTTCACTCTTTCTAATTGGTTTTCCGATATGAATTGCCTAATCCACTGTAAATATTTCTCCATTCTGAATTATCTCCCGCATCCTTCATTGGCTCTTCAAATGTGATTGGTTTTCTACGTATAAATCGTTTTCTCCTGATTGAATTGGTTCTCCCAATTAGTCCCCAACTTAAGTTGGTTTCATGATCTGCATTGGTTTTCCTTATCTCAATTAGTTTTTTTAATTTCAATTGGTTCTCCCAATCTGGACTAGTTCTCCAAATCTGGATTGGTTACCCCAATCTGAATTGGTTCTCCCAATCTGAATTGGTTCTCCCAATCTGAATTGGTTCTCCCAATCTGAATTGGTTCTCCTTCTCTACATTGGCTGCTCAATATGAATTGGTTCTTTCATTCTAAATTTATTATCCCGATCTTTTTTGGTTTTCCCAATATGAATTGGTTCTTTCAATCTGAATTAGTTCTCCCAATCTGAATTGACCCAATCGGAACTGATTCTCCCATTTTGGAGTGGGTCACTAAATTTGTGTATGGTTTCCCTATCATAATCCGTTCCCGTACTCAAATTAGTTGCAACATTCTTCTCGTGGTGTTGGCCTGTCTTTTGACTGAAGAGACTGGTGTGAGAGATGCGGGGACAGATCGCTGAGGACTTGGGTTCTTCATGGTGGGGATGTCTTGGTGGTGGTGCGATTCAGAATGGATGTCACTTCTAACCTACCATGGGTTTGAAAAGAATTAACCTTTATCCTTACTGTTAAGTGCTCCCGATTTACGGAAGTTTAAAATGAGCATGGGTCAACGAAGTTACAGAAGGCGGCATCTGTCAAATTAAAATAAGAACATCTACAAAGCGTTTTTTGTATACCTGCAACGAAGTATTTTTTCGCGCTCTAGTCGCAATGGATACTTCAACTGCTGATTGGCCCGGCTCGTACTACTGGCCGCTTTCTCTTCTCGGTTTCATCTAACTCTGATCTTTTTTTGAACGTTTGTTTCTTGAATTGGTCAGCTCACCATACTCGAATGTTTAGTTAGCGAACCATTTTCTAAAAAATAAAGTAAACATTTAATTTTATTTCTTTGATTACGAAGTTATAATATGTTTTGTCATCTTTGACATATAGCGTGGTAATTCCAAACGTTAATTTACGTGAAGCAAAATTTTCACCTTTATAGCCACTATGTTATTTCCACTTGTTTCACCATATACTTCACACCTTTCGCTTTGCTCGCATCACAAAAAATTATATTTTGGCCTGTTTTCGCAGGAAATAACGAGAAAAAAAAAATTCTCGACAATTTTTGCTCTTCCAATGCCATGACGATTCTTTAGGCTCTGTTGGAACGTTTAATTTCCCGGCAGATGATACAACACCATACTCATATGACATTACTGTTTAAAGTTGGAATGTAAGAACTCCATAATTGGTTAACTAGATCTAAGTGTAAGAACTCCTTCTCCAGCTTAAATCGTGGAAAAACTGCAGATGGTAAAGCACTGGCCTCTAAGTTGTACGCTACATTTTGTCCATGAGGGGCGTGGTCATCGGAGAAAATCTGCTTTCTCTGTCCCAAAGAGCAACGCTAAGGCACAGTTTTAGTACAATAAGGGACTTGGCTGATTTGCCCTCCAGTGATTGTCCGTCAATTGTGAACGATGATTCTTTAATTGGAATATATTGTGGAGCTGAGTTGACATAGCAGTGTGTAGAATAATTTTCTTTTAACCTTTAATTCGTATGAGAAACTATCGAGTTATGCGCAAAGAATATGATTTTGCTCAGCAACTCTCCAAAAAAGCGTTACTTTTTCTACTCCAGTTAGTCATCGTTTTTCGATCAGCATACACACACAAATTTGCCCCTTACTGCTCATGATAATAGCTGCAGATAAGCTCGCGTAGAGCAGTATCGCATCAGCTGCACAGATAAGGCGCATACTGTTGCATTGATGTAAGGTGTGCGGTCACCTTGAGAGGCATTTGGCAGATACAAGTCTTCGAACTAGTGTGTTTTGACGTCAGGCGAGTGTTAAAAGACTTGCATGTTCCTTGTTCGTAGATTCTCTTAGATTCTCGTAAACAACGCTAAATTCACAAATATTTTTAATAATAGATGAAAAAGTCAGGCTTCACTAGAAACGTGAAGCTCTACAAGTGATGTGTTGGTAAGGCTTTGCAAGCCAATCGAGTCTTTTGATAATTATAAACGTTTACCATTTTGCCCTGGAGTTTCAGACCAGTCCACCACCGATCGAGACAACCTTATTCGTTCTAAGATTAGTTGTGGGAAATCATTAGCTCTAAAAATGCATTTTCATGTTTTGACATGCGTCTTTTTAGTTCTGGCACATGTTTCGCTGGAAATATCTGGGTACAACATTTTGATGGCTTTACTCATTGAGAGCGAGTCGGTCCATCGCCTCTACCAGACGATCGCAAAACATTTGGTGGCTGCAAACCACTCAGTCACGCTGGTCACAAGCTACAACGCAACCTATTCTCACCCCAATTTCGTCAACCTGAACGTCATGGGAGCTGAACCTTCGGTAGAAGGGAACGCTTTTGAAATGACTGAGATCGACTCCACAATAAAAACATTGCTGGAAGAGTTTGATAGAATAGGAAAGAAAATGTGGGAGAATGAAGCCGTGGTCGAACTGTGGGAGAAACGCCACACATTTGACGCTCTGTTGATGCCTAGCGGGGGACACGGAATGGTTATGCCGTTCACTTTTAACACCACGATGCCCTTGATACTTACTTCCAACCCCGGGGTGGAATACTTCGCCATGGCAAATGATGGTAACTGGCTTCCTCCGTCTGTGGTTCCCTCGTTGTTTCTTCCCTACGACGAGAACATGAATTTCTTCGAACGCGGCATGAACGTCATCACGCTTCCGTTTAATTACTTGGCGCATATTGATTTCTATAACAGTGAAACTGCTCTTTTGGAATCATTGTTTCCAGGTGTAGAATACACCTCCAGGTAAGTTCGAGTGTATTTACGTGTATTGCACTAGTATTGTACTCACAAATTGTGTCTCAATTGTTGTGCAGCCTTAAAAATGTGTTCGTAATACTACCTGCGTAAGAGGGCTGCCGAAATTTTTTCTGCTGATCGTACCAAAACCTCCAAAACCTTCAAAAATTATTTAAACGTACCAAATCTATTTGATAATAAACGTACAATTGAAAGGTTTTACCAACTTTTCCAGTTAGAATGAAGCTTCCTTCCTCCTCTTCTTCCTTCTTCTACCAATGTTTTTTATTCAATATCGTTGTTGTTGCCTTGGTGGCTTCCATTTTGTGCAATCTATGTTCTCTAACGGCGATTTTGATCGCATTCATGCATTTAGTGTTGCTTTTTTTAACAAAATTTATTTTTTGGTTTTTATGTAGTTAAGGGTCGAAAAAATCCTCTATCTGCCGCAGAAGAATGCAGTATTGACTAAAGCTGAATCATGAACTCGGGAAGCAGCGGATATCTGGACTGATCGACGCACGTTTCTAGAGATCCTGCGTACTAGAATTTTTCAGCCACTGTTTCTGTCTTGAAATGAGCATCTTGAACAAACAGTTCTCGCAACTTCATATTTACCTGTTCACACTGTTCTTCTTTCACGAGATTGGAGAAATTCATTAAATATGGTATTATTGAATTACATTTACCATCAAATTGATTTACATCTACTGGATCTAAAGCTTCCAATAGCTTCAACTTGCTGAACGTACTGTAAGACAGGAAACGTTGCATCATTCGTTTTGTTAAGCACACGTAAAAGGTGAGACGTTTCTACTCAAACTCTTGTAGTTTGTTTTAGGACATATTGTGTTGACATTTTTCAGGAGAATGTTTTGTGCAGCTGCACCAAAATATATCTCATTTATGTTGACATAGTTTGAGAGGTTGCCAATATTTATTTTGCAATTGTCATTCGAAACCAACAGATCCCTTTTTATGAAGTTGTTCATAATAATTTTCACTCCAGTAAAAGCAAAATACATTTTTGTAAGGGGATCTTGTAGATTTCTTGATAATCTCGAACAAATTCAGTTGAAATCACCTAGCATTTATATGAAAAGTTCTATAACTGCCAAAAATAAGGGTGATATTCCTTGTTAGGGCATAATTTCTTAAATAAACTATTAAAATCTTTAAAATGTACCAAAATTGGACGCTTTAGGCTACCGACGTACCAAATGTACATAAGAGTGATTTTTGGAGCAGATCGTCCCAAATTTGTACGAACGTACCAATTTCGGCAGCACTGCTGCGTAATAAACTCCTGTCGTACCTTATGATAGTAGAAAAGTGAAAACATTGCATTATTTTAACCACATTAAACAGTGCTTCAAATTCTATAAAACACTCCCTGCTTATCTCGGTCAACAATTCAAGCATTTCCCATAATAATTATTGACAGGTACTACGGAAGAGCCGCACTCACGCTGATAAATGGACATTTTGCTCTGGACAACCCAGTGCCTCTGCTGCCAAATCAAGTCGAGATTGGTACTATTAACTCTCATACTCCACAGCCGTTGCCTAAGGTAAAGCCAAACTTCATCCTTGTTAATTTTTCTCATTACACTTTGTCTTGAAGGGCTGATGAGGTGTACGACTTGAGATAGTAACCTGGGTCCATAATAGGTACGTGGGGTAGATCTTGGCAAAACAAATTAGGAGTTAATCTGCTGCCTCATTTTGTACGGGTTTCCAAGTCGTTCGGGTTAAGTATGTTCATTTAGTCATTGTCATAGGTGTATGTTTTTTGCACTAGTGAATTATTAATGTAAATTACCGTAAGAAGCATGCTTCTTCAATAGCTGCGCTAAACAAAGTAATCAAAGGAATGATCTGTCGTTCTTCGAAATGAGATCGATGGGAAGCAAAATTGCTGTCTGCTGTGTCTTTGGCGTCCGTGACAAACACTCATCGATTTGTTGATTTCAAGTGCGCATCTCGCATGCTTGCTGGCTTCACGTTCAGTCAGGAACCAATGCAAAATCATTTCCAGCGATGTTCGAGGCTTTTATTCCAACACGAGTGGCGGCAAAAGCATTTGGACTTGGTACACTCAATCAAACAGTATCTTCTGCATTATGGAAGGAATGTTGGCAACTTGTCAAGTTAGAGATCTCGTGACGAATATTATTTTTATTTTGAAATTCAATGCTGTTCAAGGAAGCTAGTGTTACTATCGGTTGTGTTGTAATCGGTTTTACGAGGATATTCAATGAGTTGGTGTTGTTGGTTGAATTTATTATTGATATTTATGCATACTGTAAAAGAATAATCTTAAAAGGAAAAAATCAATTTTTAGCAGATCATTCTGAGAATGCAGCACATGAGAGTTTTTAAAGAATGTGTTTTGTAACAAGCTCGATAATGGGTATTTACCATATTTGTAAATTGCAAAATATCTTCACTAGAGCACCGTCATTTATGGCTTAAAATTTTTTGTAAAATGGATAAATAATCTAATATAATATTATAATATAATATAATAATATAATATGTATGTATAACGAATTTTTAAAGCACAAGTTAAAATCTTTGAAGCATGCACATACTTGCTACCATAGTAAAATATAGCAAGAAGTTTCCACCGTTCTTGAAACAAGAGTTCACAATCTTATGGTTGGCAAAATAAATCGTTTGAAATATAACAGCTGTATACTGTTTGAAATACAACTGGCCAGGTATCAGGTAGGAAGCAACGTGAGAATGAAGGTGGAATCACCTTTCGTTTGTGGACTATCAACTAGAAAACACATGAATTGTGAATTTTGAAAATGCGGATTTTGAAGCCCCTAAGCGATAAAGGGTGTAGGAAAACTTTATGCAGTTGTCCGAAAAGTTTAGAAAAAAACTAAAAACCTATGTCTCTCAAATAGCCTTAGAGTATACATCATGTCAGCGATGCTTTGGAGTTTGTAAGTAACTGATTCAATTTTAAACTGAAATTTTCCGGCACCGAGCTAAATTGTGAAAATGTTTCGACTTTCAAACATTCCAACGGTTTATTTTCACTGATCCTGCGAAAAAGTTGGCATGGTGCGTACATTCCCCTTATTCATAAAACACACTCTGAATTGTCCCTCATGTTTTCTTCATGAATACGTTTTCACTATGGAAATTGAGCTCTGAACTAAAAATGGAGACTTTACTCTTTAAGATTCCGAAAGAAAAGATTCCACGAAAGAGTCCGTAGTGGTACAAAAGTGTACCACAAAGAGTATTATTCATTTACGAGTCTGTATAAACGTGTAACAGTTCAAAATTATTATTCTGCTATTTCTTATTAATAAGTTTTAGCGTAGAAGTGGGAATGTTATCGTGCAACAATACTTTCCGGACTTCTAAGATAGGATAAATATGTATCTCAATAGTAAATTCAGTATTTCATTTCTGCTTTTTCTAAGCTAATCAAACCAACCGTAGCAACCGCACAGACGTAGTCAACGCGTTAAAATAGAAGATTTATCGATACCCACTGGAGGCGATGGTTGGGAGTGTGTGACGACCACTACGTTTTAACCATTTTTCTTTTGGGATTTTTGTCCTGTAAGTGGTTGATTTATGCAATGATCTCATCAGGACCTGGAGGCCTTCATTGAGAGTAGCGGCAACCACGGCGTCATCTACTTCAGTCTCGGCAGCTACGCTAAAAGCATCTACATTCCACACGAAAAGAAGGTGAGGCGCTCAAGTTACACTTTAAGCGTATTCTTCTTCATCTTAATTTGAACGACACTTAGAATCGTACCAAATTAGGTCAATATTTTCCAAATTTTTAGTTTTGTAAATTTTCAATTCCAGTATAGAGGCCTTGAAAGAATGTTTGAAACCAAGGATATAACGTCCATGCATCTTCTCTGTCAATTTCACTGGAATGGGTGCAAATACGTATGCCTTTAAATTATAAAGTTACAAATCCAAGTTAAACACCAATTGATGTGCTGCGCTTGAAGACTTCATAAGTAGACTATGATATGAATACTAATTATTAATTGTCAGACCAGAAATGAAGTCTTCATAGGAAATTGGGGTTGATTTTGTTGTTCGGCGTTGAACGATCAATTTAAATAATATATAGATCATCTCATGAAAGTGAGGCTTAATGAGAGCTGCTAAGCTGGAACATAAATTTTACTACCATAAAATGTTCAAAATATTTGAACATACATGAACTGGCGTAGAAACTTTATTTCATTTTTAACGTTCAGATGTCTGTTGAATTAGGTCAACACGTCTTGGTGTTGTAGTTTTTCCTGCCCTAGTCGGTTTGCGGATGTAAGGATTTTGGCGAAAATTGGCAACAGCAAAAATGCAACGTGTCATCGTAACAGAAGTTAAAATGCATGTTGAAGGATGAAAATCTATTAATGCTTTTGCTGTAAAAAGAATGGGTTCATGATCATAAGGTCTAAATTTAAAGTCTGGGACTCTAGTGGCAAAATCAATTTAGCGTCAATTTTGTTGAAACTAATTAAGTAACTCAATAAAAACAGAATTATAGCTCAACTAGGGAATCGACTACATTTAAAGTAAACAAAACTGAGCAAAACATACCGCTGATCCTGCATATCTCTTATAGACGTTTAAGAGGTAAAAAATCGAACTCAATATTGAATTTTTATAATAGTGATGCCTTCGGGAACCCAAGTCCAGTACGTGGTTCTCTACACCCTAACGCGTGAATACGGCACACTTTGTTCAAACAAAGAATGTTTATCTCTCTAATATTCTATCAGAAAAATTACATGAGAAAATACGACAGTTAATTTTATATTTGCTCGGAAAACTATTTAAAATAAAAATTTTGCGATCTCTGCTTTGCAGCTGGCGTTCGTGGAGGCGTTCAGGCGAGTGCCTCAAAAAATAATCTGGAAATACGAAGCCGACGACCTCGAGCTCCCTTCGAACGTCTTGAAGAGAGACTGGCTTCCTCAGCAGGACATACTGGGTGGGACATTTGTGAACACATCACTTAATTTACGTCAATTTGTAGCTATTTCATTCATTTCGTAGAACTGTCATTCCTCTACGATGATTTCATGGAGACACGTACTTTGAAATTTTTACCTAATGGTTAGAAGTAATTCACGCAGCTCGTCTTAAATTTAGAAACAGTTTAGAACCGAAGGATTTTTAGTCCATGCACAAGCGGTGTTGAAGTGATGAAAAGCTTAGTTATTTTGTTCATTTATTCTAGTTTTTTTAAACCGACTGTGTTTTGATATGACAGGCTGAGAATAATCAATTTCATGGAACAACATTTGCTCCACAAATTTTGCTCAAAAATTTCAGTTTTTGAACTTCTTCCTATAATTTGAAAAGCTGCCAATAAGTTTACAAAACTAGTACAACAGTTAGTCTCCCTAAAACTTAAAACTTGCAACCGATAATTTGGATGTATAATATTCGCTTCCAAATGAACGACGTCAGAAAAAATAATCAACTCCCGTATTACTTTGGAGTTTTCTACAGCCCAAATTCACTCGATTGTAACGAATAGTCACCAAACTTGTCAGAGAAATGTAGAATTGTTTAATTTACGGTTTACGAAATGATTTTTTCAGGTCACCCCAAAACTCGGGTCTACATCTCCCACTGCGGTATCCAGAGCACTCAAGAGGCCAAGTACCACGGGGTACCAGTACTCGCTGTACCAATTGCCTTCGACCAACCTCGGAACGCTGCTCGGATGGTGCGCAAGAACATCGCAGTATCTCTGTCGTGGGACACGCTCACCGCTGACGACATCGTCCACGCCCTCAACGTCCTCGTCAACGACACAAGGTGAGTTTAGCAGGTAAATATTGGTGTGAAGGGATGGTGGAAAAAACCTCTCAAGAACGAAAAAGAAATGTCAGTTGAGTTTGGCCTAGCCCTTTGATGAATGATAAGCTTCGAATCGGAGGAGAAAGTGTTATGGTAGGTGTATTTTGATTTCACCGATGCCACACCATTATTATGGTACCGCCGCTATCAGATGTAATGGCGGTATTTTACGGTGCGTAAACATGGTTAATCTTTTGTCATCGTGACTTTTTCTTGTCACATTCTTTTTTTTGTTAATGAAAGTCGGACGAGACTTTTCAATAACCTTGTCATAATATCGATTAATCAATATATTTGCTGCCACCACTCTCCGTAGAGAGATGTTGTAAAGATATTTTTTCGAATGAAGTATTGATGTTAATACAATCATCATTATTTAGTAGCTTTCTACCATTTAACAACATCGATAACTTATCTCATTTTTGCCGGAAATCACGAGATCTGAACCACATCATTAGTCTATTAGTTAAAAGATAGTCACAGAATCATTTTAGCATAACAGAGGAATTGTCCAAAATATCAAAATGAATCTAACGTACCTAGCTTACAAACAAAATAATGCTACACGCTATGAAGACGAGCGTCTATTAATCCTATGCGTGGAAGAGCTAGCACAAATTATGCTAAAAGATATGTGAGTTCATGTAACAATAAACACTCATCTTGCTCGTGGGTTACGGGAAGATGATTCCAATGGGCTTGACGTGACTTTCCCGTAATCTTACGTCACTGCTATAATATATAGTCAAGGAGGTTCCTTGCCCAAGCCATAAGGGAAGGCAGAGGAGGACTACCTTTCTCAATCAAAGTCTCGCCCAGAGTGTCGGCGTCTTCAGAAGAGGGTCTCGTCTTCAAGCGCCATATCTTTCGAAGCGGTTACGCTACAGTCTAAAGACGGTTTAATTCCACGAGCAAGCAGTTTCATTTGAGTTAAGCGCATCAAATTCAATTTGAAATAGAAACATCGATTTTCAGTAATTGAAGTAATCACCTAATTGACGTTAAACAGTTAGAGAATGACATAAGTGACAATTATGACACCAGAACCTTTCTCGATGTCGGCGTTTGGCATCTCTTTGGCTGGACAACGCAGTTCACTAGTCGCCGCGAAGTTGTTGCTAAGTCGATGCGACGAAGCGGAATGTGAACCCCCGTTAGTTTGTGGAATTTCGACACGCCTCGTAGCTTGTACGATCGATTCAAACAAGTAGAGTATGATAGTTTCTCAAATGTGACGATCAAAATCATAACAAAAGTGTTAGTAAACCACTGTACACCATTCTGTGTAGTTTAAATAGACCAGGGGAAAACAGCACTTGTAGACAGGGGTGTGTGTGTTCACAATCTCTGTCAATTTTGACATCGGAGACTGAAAAAAAATTTGAATATGCTAAACACTAAACTTTACACACCGCTCCTGTCAGCTGGTTACAGGAACCACCTTTAGCTAGAAATGATGCAGAAAAAAACAATGTTATGAATAACACAGAGCTAAACTTTCTCCGACATTTGCGTTTCTACGTGATATTTTCAATGATTGCTATGCTGTTTAGAAGTTCACTTCACTTCGCGATGAAATATTTTAAGCATGGCAAGGTCTATGATAGTATACAGGATCGGATTGAGAAAATATTTCGTGTAGAATAAATTTTTAAGGACCTCTGTGCCTATGAATTGGGCTGAAAAATGTAAATCTAATGTCTGAACGATTACCAATACTAAAATGATTGCATCATCTCCGTTATTAATATTTTGTCATAGCTATGTTTTTTTCAATTATAGACAATCGCTTTCTGAACATAATTTAAAATTAATGATAATTTGGTAATATTAACCAAAGTGTTTTGGTTCTCAGCTACTCCGAACGCATGAAGCAGCTGTCAGCGGTGCTGCAGGACCAGAAGGAGAGTCCGGGGGAGCGAGCTGTGTGGTGGATAGAATACGTCATCCGCCACCGGGGGGCGCCGCACCTGCAGTACACAGGCAAACAGCTCCACTTTCTACAGTACATTTGTGCCGACGTCATTGCCTTCTTGGCCGTCTGCTTGTATATCTCCTATCGACTATTGAAAGCAATTGTTTTACTTGTTCTAGGTTCAGTGTTATCTGGAGGAAAGCAGCAAAAAATTAAGAAACAATGAAATGTATGATGAGTTTCAGATATTCTAATTTTTTTTTATAAAGACCCATTATTTGTTCAGCCTCGAAAAAACTAATTTCTTGGCAGGAGTGAGTGTTTCCGGGGCTACAGAGTGAGAAAAAGAAGGTTTACTCACATTTTCTGTCACTGAGGTCCTCTCAACAATAACCGTCTTGAACATTGTAGATCGCTCATGCTGCTTATATCTGCAGCTATTTAGGCTTTTGCTGGCGTGGATTACATTAAAAATATGAAATTTCCCATTAGTATTACAACAATTGGCTGTTTTAATTCGTTTAGTCAGATTTTAGATTACAATCAAAGAAGAAAATGTTTCCTGAAATTTTGAAAACACTTATTCTGTCAACATTGAGGTTCAGAAGTTAGCTTCGAACTCATTTTATGAGCTCTGAAAAGATTTTTTATTTTTAAATTTTTTATGGCTCTCATTTCTGTGACTGACAGGCAAATGAATAAAAAAGTAGTAGTGTAGTTCTCCAACAAAAGAATTACAGGTTGTAAGTTGAATTTATACAATGTACGTATATTTCGATTTTTGTAGTAATTTTTGGTTTCCTCAATTCTCCATTAAATTTTAATTTCACTCATAGTGTCATTTATGGAAAGTTGTCTTTGAAATCTTTAGAGTAGGTTGTAAAACTTCGCCACCAGTATTCTGTAAATGTATATGTTAATCTCCTTTTCCCTTACAAATAACATCAACCAAACTAACATGATAGCTTATAAAAAACATGTCAAATCTTTGTGTTTCTTTATCCTAAATTGCTCTATCCGAAATCTGAATCCAAAACATATGAAGTTTGATTATTTTTAGTAATCCGTTTTCTCAATAAATTAAAGAAATTAAACAACTAGGGAAATTAAAATGAAATCGTATAATGACATCTTGTATTACAGCACCTGGTATAATAATAATTCCGATGTAACATATTTAAACAACTTTACCAATTTAAACAATTTTACCAATTTAGACAATTTAACCAAATTCAAACAATTTACTTACCACAGGTGATACAGAGGTAGAATGTTTCTAAGTCTAGTACAATGGTCAAATTTGAGTATAGCTACCTGTGTGCCCGAATAAGTTCAGCAACTTCTAGGGCATCCTACCATCACGTCATTCCACGGAGTACAATAATGTTTAACCTAATTCACTTAATCTAGTTTCGCATTAGACTGATCAATGAGATAATTGACTCGATATTAGATGCTTCCTTTCACATTTGACTGAATTGCATTTGTGGTTTACGAATGCGCTCCGTCATAATGTGTGGCTATGCATTTGGGAAATTAATATGTATGGCCTATCATTTTTCTGGGTCTCAAATTAATTTCTATTTATTCGTAGCTAGATTTAGATTTCAGTGTGCCTGTTTTTAGGATCGACGTTTTCAAGCATTTCTCATCTTTCGGATACTATTGTACTTTCTGAAGAGTAAAGTTTATTCCATGTCTCCTGAATTTAGAAATGAAACTTAGACTCTTGCAAACAAATGCGGGATAAAACAGTCAATCCTGCATTTTTAGGCGTCCACTGTCTTTCAAAAATTTATTCTAGCACCTTGTATTTTCATAGCTTTACTCCTTACAAGATCTTTCCTTCCTGTAATTCTATGGCTTGTTTGAATTTGCTGGAATGTTTTTGTCAAATAAGGACGTGAATCATGCGAAGCCAGGTAAGGGTTGAGGTGTGGTTATTGTATACTGGGGTAGAGACGTTCCAAATTTGAATTTGATTATTTCAGATGCTTCAGAGTTTCAAGTAATTACAGAGCCAAAACAGAATTTTAATACCATAATTGAGGGGAAAATTAATGGTGAATAGCATTTCTCGTACATCAAAAGACTATATTTTTTTTCACTGACGCCATTTACAAATAGTCGGGACTTTCAGGGTTTGATCGTAGAGAATTTTACTGCTTACCCAGAATTCACAAACCTAACTTCATTATAATTTTGAATTCAAACCTATACTTGCTACTTATAGCTCTCGTAGCTTTCACTGATGAAAATTTAGTACATATTGTAAATCATTTGAAATGAAATGAATTTACTACCGAAAACTCATACACTGATGCTAGAGACCATTCTTAGCTGACGAACGCAAACAACTGTTTTATGTTTTCTTTTGACATAGGAAATGTTCTTACTAAATTTCATTGTAATGAAACCATCGGAATATGTTTGAGCAGCCTATTCATCGATGCAAGTTTCACTTCTATGAGCCTCACTGGCAAACTTTTTCAAAGTTTTAAAACCATCGACATTTAAATAAGTTGTGTTTTTGGCTGTAGATTCTACAGATAATTATTGTACGAGGTCTTGGTATGTGAAGGCTCGAAATTTGAGTTTAGCCTTCATAGTTATAGGTCAATAATTTGATGCTCGTGTGAACCACGATTCTTTCCTTAATGAAGGATAGCAGTGATGAATGAAGAATCAAACACCATTAGTTTCTTGTTCAAAGAACACAGGGTTGTGAGAATGGTCTGCAAGAAGAAAAAGGTACATCAGATTCAGTTAAAAGTATTTCAGAGTAATAACACAAAATTTCAATAGGAATGTCTATTTCAAGCTGTTACAATTGCATAAATAATTCTAGTTTGAAAAGACCGTGACGCGGTCTTCCAACAACTGGATCGCAGTGAGCGCATCAGAGGCAATGGATTAACTTAAACTTATTCTACTAAGGCAACTCTAACTCTAAGAAACAACAGCATGAGTTTACCTCATGACCCAACTTTCGCACACATTTTCATATGTGACTCTGACCCACACGGCTCGCCGAGTGTCCCCTTGCGCCCAAACCCATTTTCACCAACGCAGTTTCATTATTTCGTTGTAAGTCGCATGCGCATTTGTCCCTTCAATATCTGAACAGTATGCTTCTCAAAATTGAATTTAGGAGTGATTTAGAAGCCAATTAAAAACTACCATTTTAGATTTCCAGAACACTCTGAACTGTGTTCAATTCGACATAACGATCTTCCTTGAGAACTCTTTTTCTGACTTGGACATTAATGTTTGCTGTTTTACACTCGCCGTTACAAGTTATATTACATGAAAACCTAACTTTCACGTGCTTGCGAGTTTGCTACGCATTACACTCCACTTCACGGGAGTTTATATTCCTTGAAGTTTTTTCCTTAGGAATGATTTTTATTCTCCCCTGTTGAAAGTTAGGAGATGAAAATATTCTGAAAAGATATGCAGTTCTTCAGTGTTGTCTCTAGAATTGTCATCGTCCTTTAATCTAACCTATTCGCCATATCTTCATTTTAGACCCAACTAGCAAAAATTCCGTTCGAATTTATTGAAAACGCTGCAATGTTATTTTCCGGACCTGAAATTTTAAACTGTCTCGGTTAATGAATGAATACACGACCGGATCCTTTTCAGTATCCAGATTTAGTTCGCCATCTCACCCAGTCTTTTTTTCGTCTATAAATATTGTTGTGAACGTTGTGCATCAGAGTACGTCGGCATGATCACACGTGCTCCCAGTCTAGAGTGGCGGAGCACAGGGGAGACAGTGTCCGAACTGGTGTCCAATTAACCTGTCGATCCCTTTCAGCAATCAAGGGCCACTGTGGTAGACCTCACTTTATGGCAGCACCCACAATTTTCTGTTATTTTTTGGAAGAAATGACTCCCACTCTTGATTTAATTTTTAAAAAAATTACCTAACATTAAAAATAATTATGCGAATGAACCAACCCGGCTTATAAAGCAACCAGCTGAAGTTCCAATAACGTCAGATGTGACGTTAACGCGTTAAAAATGTGCTGCAAAATATTGTAATCAATCGATTCTGGTGAGGATAAGTCAGATTAGGTTATATCCTTTTAATTTATGCTGAGTTAGGTAGAAGAAATACGAGCACCTTAGATTAGGTCTCCAAATCTCGAAGCTCAGCCATAATTTCCCACAGAGCTTCAGGTGTGTCGTTCATAAAATCGCCTCACTACATTGTTCAAGTCTGTAGCCATCGAATCTTTCGTCCTCGACAGCTGGAAGTACTTGATGAGCTTATCTAAGAAATGGGTTTTTCCCGCGCATGACCACAGAAAATGATGCTTAAGACTTGGTATTATTATGCTGAATGCCTTAATTTGGCGTGTATGCCAAAACGATTAATAAATATAAAGAAATTGGAAGTTGTTGTCATTTAGACATTGGTTTTAATCATGTATGAGTACTGAAAATGATGCTCAAGATTCAGTATGATTATGGTGAATGCCTTAATTTGACGGGTATACCTAAAAGATTAATAAAAATAACTTAGAACAGGTACTGTGATACCTGTTTCATGCACTTTCGCCCAACTTCCGATGCTCAAGAATAAAAAACTAATGGTGTTAAGTAGCAAAACGAATCTAATAAGGGTATTAGAGCTCTTTATCAAACATTTTTACATTCCATCACTTCTGATGAGACATGTGTGATAGCTTTACTTATGTTTATAAAGATTTATTCAAAAGTTATCCTCACACTTGATAAAAAAAATCGAAGAAATAGCACGCAATCAAACAATTATTTGGAAATAATTCTCACGAATGCATTGACACTTTGACTGCGACGTGAGCCACCGGTGGTAACTGAGGGAGTTTTCATCAAGTTGCTGACCGACCAGTAGTCAAAAACCCAATTTTCATAAATCCTTAATCAAACTAAATGAAGGTATGATCCAGTTAATGTTTGCGATTTTTAACATTGCAAACTACTGCTGACTCTTAATTTTAGTTTAATATAAAACTTGAGTTTCACCGACCGCAGGAAAGTGTTAATGATCTAACTGAAAAACCGACATAATTTTTGACGGTGCTGGTGTTGTTAAGACTTGCACCGTCTTGAGTCCGTTGGGAGGACACACACCTCAGTGAGGATAATGAATAACGAAGGAATAAGTTAAAAAGTCGTACTAATTCTAATTGGGTAACAATCGAATTACACATCATTTACATCACACTAAACCAGTCATCCAGACTGACTCCTGTAAAACTCTGGAAAATTTCAAAATTTTTCGATGTAATTTTTTAATTTATGATTAGCACTGTACCAGGTTTTCGAACGGAAGGAGGGCTCGCAAGAAAAAGGTAAAAGATAGAAAGGAAGAACAAAAAGATCGAACAAAACGGGAATAATGAACAACTGAACACCAATTTAAAACTTGTAGTAATATCTCGACACATCAAGTAATTTAAGTTTAAAAGCACAAAAAACAGGAAATGTTAGTCTAAAGCAGCGCTTACCAGCAGCATGAACATTGCAGGTACAGAGGAACACGCAGAGAGAATGACGTACATCGCTCGGCTGCAAATTATACACGAACTGAGAATGAAACACTTCAGATTCCCAATATACTCTAAATGATTCTATTCTTACTAGCAAATCCTTACACGTGGTACTCTTCTTTAAAATATTCTCCCCAGTCATCTTATGGGAAACTTCAATATTTTGTTGTTGGTGTGATTTTCACAATATTAACGATATATCACCATAACGTCAAAGTGCATATTTTTGCGAAATTTGTGATGTTATATTTCAAATACCTCGATTCATTAAGATATTAGAAGTTCCAAGTCATTCACGGCAACACATTCTCTAATAAAGGGTAACTCTGAGTTACGTTGCAACGGCAATAATCAATAATCACCCAATGTCCAACTCATCTTCTGGTGAATTCCAAATAGAATTATGAACAGTTTTTGCTTGATCACTTGGTTTTACAGTTTCAACTCCTCTCTTTGATACTGGATACTTGAGCACTGAAAGTAATTTTCAGTTTTTGCCATAGCAATTTATTCTGGTGATGTCCTTACGCTAAGTTAGAGGAATAGAAAGCAAGAAGAATACACACGTGAGAACCATTTTCATGAGCGAATTCAAATAAAAACCACACCGATATTGACGGAGAGAAAAGCGTTGTTACATAACGTTAAACTGCAGCACTTAGCAAAAAGCCCGATAGATAACTTTTTACGGAATACTTTCCCATGTAGCTGATAAGCATATCTCATGTATGATACCTTTTTACGGATAAAGACCACCGCATGTGCTGCGTATATACTAGTAGTTCGTTGAGCATCAGACAGTGAGGTCTCAACGCCTATTTCAGGCAAAAAGCACAAACGTATTTGAATTTTTCAGTAACCGTGAATTCAGAGGCTTACGGTTCTAAAGCCGATACCGTGAGGAAAAGACCTGCAGACAAAATGAAATTTCAAAAGATCTTATTGGTTATTTCAATAGCTTTGACGTCTGTTGCTCAAGGTTATGATATTTTAATGTCTCTTGTTTTAGAAAGCAAGTCTGTTCATCGTCTCTACCAGACTCTGGCACGCAACCTCGTCGCTGCAAACCATTCCGTCACGCTCATCACGAGCTACGATGCCACCTTCTCACACCCTAATTTCGTCAACTTGAACGTTATGGGGTCCGAGGCTCCAATTGGGGGAAATGCTTTTGACATGGTCGAATCCAATGATGCAATGGCTACTTTCTACTCCGAATTAGTGAGAGTCGGCAATCAAATGTGGCATAACGAAGAAGTCAAAGAACTTTGGGAGCGTCGTCACTTTTTTGATGCTATGATAATATCAGAAAATGGAGACGGCATTTTTATGCCCTTCACGATGAACTTCACAGGACCATTGATGTTGATGGTCAACGCTGGAACGGAGTATTTTGCCATGTCTTCGGCTGGCAATTGGTTGCCCCCTTCGGTTGTTCCTTGTATCTTTGCCCCTTACGATGAAAATATGAATTTTTTCGAACGCACAGCGAATGTTTTTTCGCTATTGTTCTTTAATTTACAGCTAATATGGATTCGCAACGCTGAAAAAGCCTACTTAGAGACGATGTTTCCCAACATCGAAGAATTTTCAAGGTGGGATTCTAATTTTAACTCAATAGGTTTTGAGTAACATATTGCTTTTCAATTCTCTACGCAGCCCTAGGCATAGTGTGCGAGCTGAATATAGTGTAGGACCAACGTAGTTAAACGAAACTTTAGTTCTTCATTGGCAGTAGATTGTAAAGCGAAAAATATCCTCGAGGAAAATCGAATGTGATTCTCCAAGATGTAAAATTTTGATTGCCAGTGAAATAAGTCATGAGTCAGCATAATGTGGTTTCGAAAGCAACCCTTCAAAGATATTCCCCAGTCACTTAGTTATCTTGCCATTGGGGGCAACGGTGTGGTGCCCCGTGAGGTTAATCCCTAAGGCGGATGAAATATATTTACCAAATCTTGATTACCATTGTAATTTTTTGATTTAGTCAACCGAATTCTTCGTCGTGGGTTAGCCACCGTTTAGCTGAGATGGTGTGTCGTACTTCCCAATTCTATGTCATACATTCATGGAATAAGGGGCTAAAATTGTAGATTAGAGTACAGAAACTCAATGAGGCTCATTATCGTGAAAAATATCTATCTGAGGATGATGAGGTTCTTTATCTCATGATAAATAAAAGTGAGCAAATGAAGTAGTGTTATTACTGTATATATTCAAACATTGTTCCTTTTTGAATTAAATTTATTATTATCCACATCGTGACCAGGTACCGAGAAAAGTCGTCCCTCACCCTCATCAACGGACATGCCGCTCTGGACAACCCCGTACCTCTTCTCCCAAATCAAATTGAAATTGGTTTAATTAATGCACGTCAGGCTGAGCCCCTACCAAAGGTATGGGTTTTCAGCCTTACTATATATTGAAAACTTGTACTACAAATACTGAATACATGAATGAGATAATTCTTCATTGTCACCGGGTTGTCCGTAATAGGGATTCCTGACAACAGACCCTAACTTTTCAATCGCTGTTAACAAGTTTCACTATGTATCTCGTGAAAAACAGATGGTTGAGGATGGAAGTTTGCTTTGCATTTAATATGTATGAGAAAAACATTGCACTTGCTGTCGTTCTCTGATGTTGAAGCTCTTCTCAATCCTGCAGGACCTGGAGGACTTCATGACAAGCAGCGGCGACCACGGCGTCATCTACTTCAGCCTCGGCAGCTATGCAAAAAGTACCAATATGCCCAGCAGAGCGAAGGTTTGTCTTGGATACTGTACATAGCAGAACGAAGGAATGTCGCGAAGGTTTGTCTCAAATATACAGCAGAGCGAAGGATATCTTAGATACTCAGATGAGCAAATAATCGTCTCGTATACCCTGGTGAATGAAGGTGTGTCTTGCATCCTCAAGGTAACGAGGACATCTTGAAACGAGGACTACTAAGTTCGCGAACAAAAGGTGACCTGTTGAAAAGCTCACTTTCATGCGTAGGCCAGTGGTGTTTCCTAAAGCAGCAAATGACTTTTATTTCAGCTTAATATAACTGTGTTCATTGTTAAATCGAGATTTGTTTCAAAGAAATAAATTTTCATTAGCTTATGTGACAACATGAGCTATGTTAAAATGTCGGGAGCATCACGAATTTTTTATCAGGATCATGGGCTAAATCAATCTATTAAGGGAAATTAGGAGAAGAAATATATATATATGCTTAATTTAGTCTTATGTATTTTCTTTCGTTGACGCTAGTTGGCGTTCGTGGAGGCGTTCCGTCGAGTGCCCCAGAAAGTCATTTGGGGCTACGAAGGCGATGACTTGGACTTGTCACCAAACGTGCTGACGCGGTCTTGGCTTCCGCAGCAGGACATTCTTGGTGAGTATCTCACTCCTTCCATTGCTCGTCAGTCCCGTGTTTTACCCACACCTGAAATTCACATAACTCTTCCAATTGATGGAAAACACTTCTAAACAATGTGAACAAAGGAAATTACGTAGCCATTGATTTTTCACGAGCAGTATTTGATAAGATCTCCTTGCAGTCAATAAGATTAATTTACCCCTAGCGAAATTTTACCATATTTTCATACCATAAATATTTTTAGAATATTTCACGCATATGAAAAATTTTAAACAAAGAACTTGAGGGCCGAACATTTTTCTCTCGTTTTTGAGAGAGTATTAGTACAAACTTTAGCGAATCTGTTATAGACAAGTGGCTAAAAATATTCGCTTGGTTCAGAAACTTATTTACAAGCGATTAGACCGCCTTTCGTTCAAATTGCAGCTTTCACTCAACCTGATATTATATCTATAAAATTTTATATTCTCTAAAGTTCTAGTTTGGCCATTGGTGAAGTAATCGGTCTCTTATCGCGCATCCCATAAATTTTCAAAGCGAGTCAAATCAGGAGATATTGATGGCCAGTCTATGTGCAAAAACGTTACCTCATTCAGAATAAACCATTCATGATCATTTCTAGTAATGTGGATACAAGTAAAGTCCTCCTGTATGAACCTGTGACAGCAAGAAAAATAAAACTTCATAAAATTCATAGAAATATAGCAAGAATGAACGTGAGCAGGAAGTACTTACAAATGATCCTGGGAGATAATTTTATGGTAGCAATGAGTGACAGATCCATGTCGATCCCAGCAAAAACAGGCCCAAAGTAAAACAACCTTCAGGTTCCTGAACAATTTTAACGATGCAAGATGGAACCATTGCGTTACGTGGCTGTCGCTGTACCTTAACAACCTTATCGTTGTAGAAGAGGATGAATCTTGCCTCATCGGATAACATTACAGGCTTCCAATTCTCAGCAGACTTATTTTGGTTTCTCGAGCAAATAAAAAAAATTTTTCGACTTGCGACTGATACCAATGACTTGTTGGTGGACTATCCTTGTCAAATTTTTTTAGCTCTCGATGCACAATCCGTTGAAAAACCTTTTTCGACCTTCACAAAACTCGCTAGTTTTCATTCGTCCTAGTAAACACAGATTTTTCTTTACCAGTCTTTTCAAAGAGTGTCTATCTCGTCCTTCGGAATGTTTGGCCTTCCATAATTTCCTCGAGACGAACTGAGTTCGTCATCTTGTTTCCAGATTGGTGTTGTTCTCTCTATCATTCTGAAATTGAACCCAGTACATGTAAAAATATCTCGAGTAAATTTTTCACTTAGGGAAAACCCAATGATGAGTCTTCTATCAAATACTGACAGGACTTTTCCTCTGGATTTTACGTAAAACTCAGACTTAAATGAAAATTTGTGATTTCATCTCCTCTCAAAACTGATTTTTACTAGTTGATAAGCTCTTCTGAAATGTTGGCATGTACGGTGTTATTAGAAGAAAGGAACTCTGAAATAAATAAGGCAAAATATGTAGACTTTGCTTAAATGTTGTGTGTGACTTTTTTTAGGGCCACTTCGTGTATGTACGCACTTTCAGCATGCGAAAGGTTCATCGCCACGAGAATAATAACTGTCATTTTAGGATAGATTGAATAAATACAGCGTTTTTAAAATTAATTGAATTAGAATGACACTTACAATGCGTTGTCATTTTCTAATAAATTTCTGGTACATCTTTATTTTGCAGCTCACTCATGTAAATTGACGATAGAATACAATAATTGTAAAACCATTTATATTTGTCTGCGAAGTAAGGGTAAATCTCCAAACACTTGGTTATGGTCTCAGCAATGAACGACACTCATTGAAAGGATAAACTGATTTTGAAAATTAATGTCATGGAAAAAATTCACAGGCCTGATTAGTTTGCTTTACGAAAAATATTAAAACGCTGCAAATCGAAAGTATTAATTCCAGTTTTCCATTTAGTAAAACAAGATAGTCATCGAACGCACAATGAAACGAACAACTTCTTTATTGCCGGTCGAATTCAACCATAGAATCATTTTTTGTGAGGCAGTGAAAAGATCAAGAAATCAAAATGTTGTCTTAGATAAACGCCTGCAGACATGCGGTCTCACTTGACATTAGAAAACTTTGAGGCTAGTTTGACGACTGTCCAACGGCTCCAACAAAAGTGAACTTAGATGATATTAGCAAACAGCTATCAAACACTTTGTTTTTTTCCTCGTACCTACCAGGTCACCCCAAGACTCGGGTGTACATCTCCCACTGCGGGGTCCAAAGTACTCAAGAGGCGAAGTACCACGGGGTACCAGTGCTTGCTGTACCAGTTGCCTTCGACCAGCCCCGCAACGCTGCTCGGATGGTGCGCAAGAACATCGCAGTCTCTCTGTCGTGGGACACGCTCACCGCTGACGACATCGTCCACGCCCTCAACGTCCTCGTCAACGACACCAGGTGAGTGTACATAGAAGGATAATTGTGAGCTGTCGAGGTAAGGTGGGGAGAAACACTCCTCTAGTTGAATTTGAAGTGTTAGTTGGATGGATTCTGAACTGAAGATGAGAACACAGCTTCCAGTTGAGAACTTTTTGCTCAAATAGTGGGAGGAGAAAGTTTTTATGGGTCACTCATGGGAACAATATTAGAACAGATTTTCGAAAACCAGCAATGATAACAAGGGATGAGTTTACAGATACTTCAGTGCTTTGCTTCGGCACAGCAAAGTTTTACTTCAAATAATGAATGAAATGAATTATGAATAAGATAAACCATTGAATCTTTCACACCGACCGCCAACGTAGATTTGTCAGTGTGGCAGAGTCTGCAAAAGTTTGTGAACCAAGCTGCGTAAAACCATTGCCTCGTTTAGCCTAGAGCTCCATGGGCTCCTTCCCTGAAATCAGTGTTCCGAATGGGATTTAATTAGATTTAATTAAATCTTATTGAGATCAAATTCTTACTTGATTTAACATTTATTTTTTATTTCGAAGACTATGATTGACGAAGACAATGATACAAAATAATTCATATGTTCAAAGCAATCTGTAGTAAAATGATCCATGCATCTGTACCTCTGTAGAATTTAAAACATCAGAAACATTTCTTTCGATGTTAGAATGATTTCAAGTAATATGACTTTTGTGCTATATCTACAAAAAATGGTACCCTCATAAGCAATTATTAATGAACCCATGGGTAACTATCTCTGCATATAATTTAGAAGGTGGAATAATTTGGCAATTCTTAAACTAGTTTTTTGGTTCTCAGCTACCGGGAGCGCATGAAACAGCTGTCAGCGGTGCTGCAGGACCAGAAGGAAAGTCCGGGGGAGCGAGCTTTGTGGTGGATAGAGTATGTCATCCGCCACCGGGGGGCGCCGCACCTGCAGTACACCGGCAAACAGCTCCACTTCCTGCAGTACATTTGTGCCGACGTCATTGCTTTCTTGGTCGTGTGCTTGTATATCTTCTATCGACTTCTCAAAGCAATTGTTTCACTTGCTGTAGGTTCATTGTTATCTAACGCAAAGCAACAAAAGCTGAAAAAACAATAAAATAAGTGCTAAATTTGAGAATTTCTATATCGCTAGTGGATTTCAAAAATGTATCCAAATCATGTTTCTACATGCCTATTGTTTTAAAAAATCAATCTGCGGACTGTGAGTGTTCACCTAATATCTGAGTAAAAATGTTGCGTTTTGCACAAAGCCTCGTTCAATGAGGTGCGCATACAGTTACTCTATAGGACAGGGGTTCTCAACCAGAGGTAAATAATTGAAGTACCACATTATTTAAAAAATGATTCAATTCTACGACACCAGGTGAGAGTAGAAGGTGAATAACGATGTGAAGGAAAGGTGTAAAGAAAACATCTCTCAAACGAGGAGGAAGTGTCATATGTCAAAAACGTTTTTTCGTTTCGTTTCTTTAAAAACGTTTTTTCAGTTCCGAAGTTTACCAAATTTTTCATTCCATAGACCAGCGGACAACATGTTCTCTGACAAAACAACTATAGAATGTAAGATTTCTATCTTACAATGCAGAATATCTATTTATTTTAAAAACATTTGCAGTAAACCATTGAACGTCTAATTTTCATGATACAGTTTGAAATATTGCATGTAAATTTTAACAACATTTTTAAACACAGTATTCTTCAATTATAAAGTTTAACATGCTTTAAAATTTATTAAAACTTTTATCGAACTAATGTGTTAGTAAAATGTAAGCCGAATAATACAGTTTGTCCTATTTTTCAACCTGAATTTGTGTTTGATTGTATTTGAAGCCTAAGTTTTTTAAATCAATCTTTATACGACCAATGTATATAATTTGAGATTAGATGTCTCATCGAAGAAAAATTTAAAACTCACATAGTGAGTTTCAGAATTTAAAAAATTAAAATCATTTTGAAGAATTATGTGACTTGCTTGAATTTATGAGTTAGAAGAATGAAACAGCATGATATACGGCTGAGCCGATGCACAAATGCATTCAATATCTATGTAAGATTTATTAGATTTTCTGACTTAAAATAACATTTAAGCAATTCATTTCAAAAGCAGCAGATTGCATTTTCCAAATTCGTGTTGTTGCATTTTGTACATGCTTCAAGGAGGAGAGGTAACTACAACTGGAAATAATGAACCTCGTGAAAATCTATGGTACTCTAAATCTTTGTTATAAGAGCATGAATAATGAAAAAATTTAAAATGGTACAATCAATTGCATTAGCATCAACTAATCAATCTGAAACTAAAATTTTTAACAATACCTGTAAGGGTTAGAGCCTGAGATGCAAATGCAAAAATTTATCCGTCTTGATTATCCCAAATTCTGTCAATGATTATGTAAAGAAATGTTCATTGGTAACCTCATAGAAGTGATTAGTAGGAAATACTGCTTCGTTTGCCCGTTTTATTAGTGTTTTAATAAAACATATAACTGCGCCTCAACTCTGGACGGCGAGGCCAACTTCCGTACAGAAATGGTTAGAAATTTGAGCGGGACGAATCAAAGCGCGGTACAAAGTGTTCTTGCCCGAGAAATGAGCTTGGATTACTGAAGATGGCTAACTGGATTACTGTCTGTTCCTCATGAAGGGTTTTAAAAGTATTTAAACCAAAATCCTTCGAGGTAATGACGTTGATGTGGAGATGTACCCGGCAGTTAAATGGGTTACTATCAAGTGTCTTCATCGAAGCCCAGTACTTACGAGTTAATATGCCATCAGTTCAATGATGAACTTGTCCCTCCGACTAGAAGAAAACCGTCAAAACTTCACTTGAGCGAAAAATTGAAAATGTAAGTAATTAGTTTTGTTGGGAGAATAAAATCTATCAACAAGTTTGCCGCTGGATTTTCCTTAGATGCAACTTCAAAATTGTCGATTTGAAGTCATTGAAACAGACTTCAGTTTGTCCTGTCCATGTTTGTTTTTGCCTTTAGTTGCTGTCAGTCGGAAATAGGAAAACACAAGTTATTCATTGAGAAAAACCTCAGTCTTTTACAACCCTGTTGAAAAATTTATGCATTATCTGTATTAACAGAATTTGTGTGCATTTCTTCTGTCTTTTAATTACGAATGCATTCACTCATTTCATTAGTCGAAGGATTTTGATCACACTACTTTTCCCTGCGGCTGCTTAATTCCGTAGGTTAAATCGATTTTAATTTATTTACTCGGTCGATTCAGGTCAACTGCGATTCTCGAAAATACAACACTTTACTTAGACTACTGAACAACGCTCAGCAGAACCACATCCCTCTACATCCACAGTTAGGATGGTATGTCCTTCATGATGTAATACGATCAAATTACAAGGAAACTTTTTGCAATATATACATTAACCTCGAAGACCTGCAAGAAAATCTCGTTGTTGGTACTCATTAGATTCGTCTGTGTACTATGAGCACCAAATTCATGATCACTCATGTCATGTTATCTAGAGGATTTCGTCTGGGTTTGTTATTTTTCAATTTTCAGAGCATAATACTCGCAAATTTTGAAGTACACTCTAGCAAACTCGACACTATACGCATGGAGAATAACTCTCGAACTTACTATGGTTTAACGGTTTAGTCAGTTGAATAAAACGTTCTCATTTTAATAATTAAATGATGGATAGGCCAGCCGATAATAATCTATCATTCGAAGTAAATATGTACATTTACAATACTGACAACACACATCATCTATACTTATTGAATACCTGATTTCAATTGTGTACTAAATGTTTTGATTTACGTTGTAGAACAATTTATTCTCATATTTTTGAGTCCGGTGAACTCTTTTGTGCCAACATTATTTGTATAGGAAGTGTGAACTTGTATTATGGTAAAATATTTTACTTTCTCCGAGCTCGTTATTTGACATACATGTTGATACGTAAGATTAGAAAGAGTGTGGAGAATTTCGACCTCAAAGTCTTAGATACAGAATTATTCAAATCCATCCTTTTCACTTTCAACATTTATCCCCAATACCTTGAGTTTCTAAACTCGCTTATCAATTTAAGTATGCACTAACGATAGTTTTTCAACAATGAATCGCAGGTTCTATGGTTTTTAAGTTGTATTTACATGCATCATCACACTAAGATTAACGCAACAAAGGGAATGCATGTTTTAAGCTTTTCTCTCAATCATGTTGCGACTATTGACACGGGTATTACGGTTTCCATGAGTGTATTTCAATGAAGGATCTTTATGTTTTGATGTTTTAAAAATCAGTGATATTTTTGTATCATCTATATTGGAAATAAACTGTTTTTCGTTCTTTTCACGTTTCTTCTAAAACCTGAACAACTCTTATTGAAATGTTGTTCGTAGACATCCGTAGACTTTTACGCCTTCGGTGTCAAGGCCGAATGTAAATATTTTCTTGAGCAATATCTCACATCACCAAGGTAATTTAATGATACTGCCTGTTCAGTTACGAAAATAATTTTGTTGAACATAAACACCAAAGACTCAATGCTCTCTGTGGGCAGACAACTCCTTTTATTTACGTTGTTGAACTGAGTATTTCAAGTGACATCTAGACAGTAAACCTTAAGTTGACTCACAGTTGATTTTCCTTCGATTGTTTGTCAAAATACGGAAACAATGGAGTTTGGAAAGATATAATGTTGGATGAGATTCTCTTTCTGCTGTATGCGGCTGGGTTATTAATATGCATTTAGTAAATTTTCACTACATATTTCAAATGATGATTACTGGTTAACAATGATAGAGGAGGAATATTTATTAGTTTCTTCTTCTATAGACTCACCCATCTTGTTTTGTGACGTTGACTTCTCCCAAGCAATTCCGTGTCGTTTTGATATAATTACGTTCGCACAGTTTGCGGGACCACAATCTTTTGATTCAATAACAGAGAAGAAGAAAAATTATGATGCTATGAGCATTTCTTTAGATTTACTGAGGATTATAACAATACATTATATGGAAACAGTGAGAAAATATATGTGTTCTAAATTATTTTTTATACTTTAATGAAATTTTCCTATCACTCAATCACGCTATGTACAGGGTTTGGAGAAAGTAATGAAAAACCTAACATTTTAGAATCATAATCTTTGTACATGTTATAAACAATCGAAACTTGACATATTTTGATGTTTTATTATTTATTATTTTATTTGAATTAACTGTTTGTTAAGACATCTAAAATAAAAACTTGGTCATAACCTTATAAAATGGCAGAACTCTCTGACTTTACATGAGGCCAAATTGTTGGTGCTCGTATGGCAGGTGCTAGTGTGACAGAAACTGCCCGAGTCCTTCGTGTTTCAAGACGCACTGTCTCAAAAGTAAAGACTGCCTTTGAAAAAGAAGGAAAAACGTCCTCAACAATACACAGTCTGACAGAAATTCGATGCTGTCTGAGAGAGACCGTCGGACTCTAAATCGAATTGTTAGAGAGGGTTGCAAGCCCACGTCTCTTAAAATCACTGCAGACCTTAATGAACACCTACAGAACCCAGTTTGCACAAAAACTGTTCGTCGAGAGCTGCCCAAATCTGGATTCTACGGAAGAGCTGTAATTAGAAAACCTCTGCTCTCCAAAACAAGTGTTTTGAAGCTTCTAGTGTGGTGTAGAAACCAACAAAATTCATCCGCCAAGCAGTGTAAAAATGTGATTTCCGATGAAGAATCATCGTTTACTCTATTTCCGAACTCCGGCTGACTGTACGGTTAGAGACAGCCGACAGAAGCCTTTAATCCAGACAGCCTTCTCCCAACCGTAAAACATGGCGGAGGTTCTGTGCTGATCTGGGGTGCTATTTGTTGGAAAATCGTTCGGCCAATGATTTCCCTTCATGGAAGGATCAACAGCCAAGACTATCTAGGAATTTTGGGAGACCAAGTTCATCATATGGTTCGAGCAGTGTTTCTGGAGAGGAACGCAATCTTTCATGATGATAATGTCCCAATCCATGCAGCAAAAATTGTTAAAGAATGGCACGAGGAACATTCTAATGAAGTTGAACTTTTCATCTGGCCACCACAATCCCCAGACCTCTAGATTATTGAGCATTTATGGTCGGTTTTAGAGATTTATGTAAGGGCCCTGTCAGACGAGCGGGTTGGCCGCCGCGGGTGCAAAGCGGGTCAGCCGCCGCGGAACCGCTTTTGAAAGAGTTTATATTGATTTATATGCAAAACGCTGGCTTTTACATATATATAAGCTTTTTATATATAAATCAATATAAACCCTTTCAAAAGCGGTTCCGCTGCGGCTGACCCGCTTTGCACCCGCGGCGGCCAACCCGCTCGTTTGACAAGGCCCTAAGAAGTCGATTTCTGCCGTCATCGTCTGAAACTGAAGAATGGGCTAAAATTCTTTTGGAAACAATGCACAATTTTTATGAAACAATACCCCGGAGAATTGAGGCTGTAGTTGCCTCAATTGGTGAACCGACACTATATCAAAACATATTTTGTTAATTTTCCGAGGCGTTTCCGTTATTTTGTCCAACCTCTGAATATATAAGGATTTTGTTTCAACTCCAAATGTGAACTTCAGCAGAGACTTCATTTTTCTCATGAAAATACATTTAAATCTTTCATTGTAAATGTTAATTGAATAAAAATATGGAATGATTCACAAAACTAGACACCTGCAGAAGCAAAGCGAAAATCAAAAGGAGAATCGTATACGTATAAGACAATATAATTTTTCATCACTGTCCAAGTGCATTAATTCTCGATGAATATTTTTTAAGTCATTTTAATATAAGACGATTAAATTAATCATGATTTTTCAAAGTAAAGAAATTGAAAGTTAGTTCAAACTGCCTTGGTTCAGCGAAAGCTTATGACATTTTCCTTTGTACAATATTGATCTTTTGACATTATTCATATAGTTAGAAATGGTCAAAACGCTGACGTCTAAGCTCCAAAAGCAATCATGAACAACTGCTCATTAATTAGTACTTTATACTCTAGCACTAGCTCAACTGTAATTATTTTTGCGTCATGGTCTTTAAAAAAAGCAGTAGCTCGACCACCTATTTTTTTTAAAGCAATTCATATCCTTTCTAAGCGATCTTTCCAATTTTTGAGATTCTGGCTTTTATCTATCCTACAATCGGACTGACAAATGAAATTTTAAATACAAATAGTGAACAGCTTGTAGAAAGGTACTTCCAGGAGCGTCGTTAAGATTTTCCGAGCAAGTTCCAACTTATGGAATATTCCATACCATAATATAGGAAGGAAACTGAATAACTAATAGTATGCAACACTATGGAAATGGATCACAGTTTGAAATAATATAGCGGCTTTATGACGAGTCATATGTACATGTATGAAAGCCAAAATTGCTAAACTCGGTGGACGTAGTAATCAAACCGGCTGCGTTTTAACTAAAACCCACGGAGAGGCAGCATGCCACATCCGGATCTCATCGGATTACTATTTCTGAGAGGGAATCAACTCTTAGATTAATCAGAACTGATTCTCTTCTCGTGAGTTATTCAATATTCAATGACTTTGTTTCTTCACATGCGAGTAGGAAGAATCCAAAAGTATTTTTTTGTTTTTCGCTGTAAAACTGTTGAGTTATTCAACAATGTGATCGAGGCCACGCAATAGAATCGGTTTTACCAGATATTCTGTTTATCAGGTTAAAAATTTCGTTAAACCTAGCAAAGCTGCTACGGTGGTCCTCAAGAACCCAGTCTAACTTTTTCGCCGCCTGCGTGCATGTTTTGCGCCGCCCCAGTAATGAAATCGCTTAGGCGGCAAAAACATGCATGCTCACGCGAAAAATTTAGACTGGGAAGTAGCAATTGATTTTTCTTTACAAATTCGCGATGAAAGATAAGTATTCAAAAATGACATCAGGCCGATTTACCATACGCGACAAAATTAAAGTTCTAATACTTGAACCGCTCACGACAAGTGTTAGAGTGAGTTATTTGTTATTACCAAGCCAATGGCGAACAAAGTGGGCCAAGTTTGTCAGAGCTCAAATTCGTGATATTTTAAAAATTTATCGATATCACTTTACGTTGCATTTTTTCCGATCATCTTGAACCACAACGTTTGTCAAAAAAATGTGTTTTGAATATGTACTAGCGAAATTGTCGTTAGAGCTAGCAATGGTTGCAAAACAAGCCGTCGGTGGAATGAAATTAGAATTGTAATTAAATTGAGCTCAGGCGGTCGCTTAGCGCACAAGTTATTTCCAAGCTGGCCCTTCGAATTACTTCCGCTCGAGATCAAACTCCCCTGAGGGCAAAGATAAACATTACCTCTCAAATTGAAAGCTTTGCAAAGCGTTAATGAATTAACTGTGAAATTAAGCGGTCCGCTGGAATCGTAAAAAGAAGATCTAGCAGCAGGCTTTAGTGTTCCAATAGTTTTGGGCTTTTGCATGTTAATTCGATCGGTATTCTCATGACATGAAAAGCGTGAATGCTGATGCAATCGAAGAAATGAAACAAGATTCGAATAATGCCATTTGGAATATCCTCAAAAACTTTTCTAACCTCAATCAGTGGGGAACAAATCAGGAATGATTGGTATTGTTCTGATTGGCTTCAAATCACCAAGTGTATTCACTATTAGACGAAATATCATTGGTATCGGCAGTATTCAATGTACGACTTTCCTACGAAGTTCTCTCCAGAGTATTTTCAGAATCGGGAACTCAAATAAAACTGGCATAACCGCTTCACCTAAGTGCACTCCCTAAATTTTTGCCTGACGCGAGAAATTCAAGCTATGCGTAATTTAAGATCCCCGTAAGAAACTGTATGGAATCTCTCGATCAATCCATCACCTGTGATTTAATATTCAGTACTCACAAATTTAATTGATCTAAATCATCCACAATTTTTTCTATTTAACCAAAATCTGCAGTGATGGACGTGCAAGCAAATAATTTAATCATAAATGACCCATACTTTGTGGTGGTTAACTTATAGTTCTGACAAGAACACAATGTGGTATAGTTTCGCGGAAACATAGTGGAGTAAATTTTAGAAGAAATTCGATGGTGAAGTTCCGCCTTGAGACTCACTCATTTCATGAGCGAGTGATCTCGATTTCCCTAATTACACAAGAAACTAAAAAATATACTTCTTGTTTTTTACTACTGTGGAATGCAGTCTTGTGATCAATGAAAGCACCAGGGTGACAGCACTAATCATAATAAACATCTAAACAACGCAAAATTTACAATATTTCACGAAAAAACAGCACAACATGCGAGAAACTCGAAAACATCACCCACCCTGCTTCTCACAAAGAAAATAATTGCAAATTAACAACATACTATGAATACACACTAAATTGAGCGTTCAATACTGCTTTCAATGTGCATGTGTAAAAGATCAAAGAATTCTAAGGTTTCGCTTATCACCAACAGCATGTAAAATTTTACAGTTGTAAAGCACCAGTGGAACATTACACCTTAATTAAAGAGGGTGTGACCGCACTGAAGAGGATGTAGAGTTGAATAAAAGGTTACCAGAGCTGCTACTTATCTCGGCATGGTCAGTGGCTCAGTATTAATCGGTCTATGGGTAGAACCTATATATTACGACTCAAAATGTGCACAACTATTATCATACGCCTTCGCATGCTAAAAGAAAGACAGGAATTTTTTCTTCGCATGGAAGAAAAAATTCATTTTGAATTCATTCCATAGAATTTTATTTCGATTTTGTTATACTTCTTGTTATTTCTGAAAACTTTTCTCATGTTTACGTTTGGTCGCTACATTACGTCGCGTGACTGTTACTTCCGTTATTGAGTATGAGCTCACTGCATTTGTTTTCGAAATTTTAAACATACAACACTCTGAAGTGCAAGTGTTGTTCCTAATGGTAATGGATTTTGAGGATTTTTATTAACAACATGGAATACGTAAAAATATTGTTTCCTTTTTACACTCTGTAACCTAACTTTTGTTACCTTATTCCGAGTAGACTCTTTTGAACTTAGTTGCCTTTGCCCAACCTATTGACCTCATCATGCTTTTAATTTATAACGCTTGATCATTCGTTTCTAGATACTTGACTTCTACCTCTCCCGTGAAATTTTTTTTTTAAATTTGATCACTCTACCGTTTTGTAAGATTGAAATTTTTTTGTGAAGTACGTTATCACTTAGCCTGTAACCTTTCCCATATTCACGAAGCTATTCCGTTTACGCTTTGCTCGTTTTTAGGAAAGGCCCACGGCTTTTTTTCATGTTGTACCGTACGCATTTTATTCACGGCATAAGCTTTCTTTTCCAAAAAACATACAATGTTGGTGATTTAACGATGCACTAGTATACCTTGCCTATATGCAGAGAATCAGAAGTGATCATTGACCTTTCCAGAATTAAAGTGACTTTTTGATAGTGACTTTTGAAAGATGACTAGTGCCCTAACAGAATAAAATTCTCACTTCCCCTCAGCTCTATAGTTCGAAGATCGAGGTGACTCCTGGCGGTCACAGGGGGTATTGTCAGGGCGCCATCATATTTCATCCCTCAATCATATCAAAATTATTCAAATACTGCAATCAGTATTTCGCTGATGCGTTGTCTCGAGCTGAGAGAATCCCATCTGAGAATGTGATGACTATTTTTCCTGTCGCTTACAGATCCCATCGGAATTATTAAATTGTACTTCTTAATCACGTCCGACCGGGTCCCGAGATTTCCGATCAAACTTAACACGTGATTATGTCATGTGTCCACTTGATGCGCTTATCTTCAATACTTTGACCGCAAAATGCGCCACCGGTGGCCACGGAGGGGATTTTCACACGATTTCTATAATACTGCTGACCAGCCAGTAGTCACTAATTCATTTCTCATAGATACTTATTTGAAGCCAAATAAAGGCGTGATACAGTTAATGCTTCCTATTTTCAAATTTTTTTACTTCAATCGACTTTAAATGTAAATTGAATATTGAACTCCAGTTGAGTCAATTGAGTCAGCTTGCTGAGAAAGCTTAAACGATGTCTGGTTAGAAAGGGGCAAGACAGCAAGCATTTGGTGACCCGCTCCAGTCTATGTAGCTAAGGCGAGAGGCTGGACGTAGGTTCCCTGCTAGGTAGGCTCAACGCATATCATTTATTTTTTAATTTTTTTACCTAAATAAAATCTCTAATATATCGAATATCCCAATCTCTATTCAAACGCTCAAGAACTGTATGAGCATTCACTATGGAATCACCTTCGTGGCTACTGTTGTGGTTAAATAATGATCATAAAAATAATAATAATAATCCGTGTTAGTTTACGCACATAAATCTAACCTGTACTGTCAAGTAACATCTTCCCTCTACAATTATTAGCTACGCTTCTCTGTAATTAATTGAATGAAACCCGCTGTAACTTTTCCTTCCAATAATTATGTACAACATAAGTCGTTGAGCTCTATCGTGTGTTGTGTTCTGAACCTTGGATCCGAACGTGAGAATTTATGAAAGAAACCTGAGACATAAAGACATCAGAAATTAAGCCCTCTTCCTATTGCAGGAAACCACGCTTAAAGCAAATTAAATTGACGAAACCTGCCTGCGAAATTCGCACAAACAATTGATGTCCATTTTTGTGAACTTGAGATAACACAAACAGTATTTCATCACTTATGCTGTCCTGATTTTGAATAAAATTGTTTAATAAATTACCCATTTCGCTTTACAAACACTCTGGGTCTCTTCTATACAACACTTTAGGAAAATACACGGGCTGTATAACGATGCTAAGAAAATTTCATAACTAATTGGTTAAAATTAGAAAGAATGAAAAGTTGTCAGTTGAAGAAATGTGTGTGAGTTTACTGACGAAGATTATTTTGTTAATCGTTCCCAGACTTGCTAACTGAAGGGTAAAAAATAAGCAACGACGTACTGTTGATGCAGCTCATATAAAACCAGTGCAGTTAATGATTGAGGTAAATCTCCAAAAGGTAGTATAACATTTTTAATAATTGCGTTAGTCCCCATAAATAGATAACTTTGCTGGAGCAGACATCAACGAGACTCCAAATATACAAACGACTGCAGATGAGGTGCCCCACTAAAATGGTCTCCTATTGTGTAGATAAGAAGCAGACATCTACAATGATACTGCAACTAAGCTTTCATTGGCTTGCCGCATTCACCACAAGCGAGTCTTTCTTACCAGTGTTCCTTGTTCAGTTGTCCGAGCAGGCATTCGTATTTTCGAGCATAAATTAAAACTACTCGAGGTTTTAGAGAGGAAAAGTACTCGGATGATGTGCTTCTGAATTTTTCAACAATGACCTGGCACTGAACGGAACACATCTCAAGCTAAACATTGTACATTAATCGTTCGAACGTAAAATAAAGTTTCATTATTAAAGTTAAGAGTCGACCACGTTTTGTAGTTATCGTTTATTATATGTAGTACAAGTGCACCCCTAAGTGACCATCAGAATGCGTTTTGAAAAAAATAACGTTTATCGCCATTTTACTATCATCCGTGATTTTGTCCGAAGTGTCTGGCTATAATTTGCTAATCGCATTACTTATTGAAAGCAAGTGCGTTCACAGACTATACCAGACACTGTCAAGATATCTAATGGAGGCAAACCACTCTGTCACGTTAATCACGAGTTATAACGCAACCTTCTCCCACCCTAATTTTGTGAACCTAAACGTCATGGGACCCGAGCCTCCGTTTGAAGGAAACGCTTTCGAAATGACTGCAGTTGACGCAACGATGAACATGCTTCTAACTGAGATTGATAGAGTGGGAGAGCGCATGTGGGCGAACAAGGCCGTGATCGAACTCTGGGAAAAACGCCACTCCTTCGATGCGCTCCTGATGCCATCAGGGGGAAACAGCATTTTTCTGCCGTTCACCTTCAATTTCACAGGACCGTTAAAACTGATCTGCAACCCTGGAGTAGAATATTTTAGCCTGGCGAATGATGGTAACTGGCTTGCTCCGTCCATAGTGCCTGCGATGTTTCTACCTTACACGAACTTCTTTTTCTAGAACAAGAGCACGAACTTCTTCTAACGTTCCCAAAATGTCGTCGCTCTCCCGTTCTTTTACTGGTCATTTCGTCCTATATTAACACACGAGAATGAATTTTTACAGAATTTGTTTCCGAATACTGAGCACGCATACAGGTTAGTGAATAATTTTGTGTGGAAATTGCTGAAATTATAAAAATCTCATAAAATGTGTGTGTTTCATGCTATTTCTAAGGAAACTAAATTTCTAAAAGCTTACAGCAAATGTGTTGTTCTTTCATGCAATGGAGAAATTAGTTAAAGAAAAAATAAATAATTAACTTTTGAACTTGGTTCTCATGGTTTAGCTTTCTCTAGAAAAATCCTGAAGTGGATTTCAGAACTATTCAGTAATATAAATAGAAAATTTTGAGTACATTCCAGGATATTATTTAAGAGAGACGACCACCCTGAAATCGACGAATCAAGGAAATGACTGTAACGTTCTTTCAATGGAATTTAGATCTATGAAAATTCGCATACCTATGTATTTTTGGAAATAAGTAGGGTCGTTTCTATAACTTTGTCCCACGTTTGACATAATTTTGGAGACAATGGGG
>JACJUY010002744.1:84537-99695 GCA_014220935.1 Platorchestia sp. MABIK
GTGCGAACTCTTCAAGAGACGACTTCTCAAAAAGTACTTATTGTAGAACAATGACTTAGGTGTCATTGGATGCGCGATAAGTTGCTGCATGAAGAGTCGGAGGAGTACGTTGAATTTCACAATAGTTTAGCTATCATCACATTTAAAAAAATTGAAAAGTCATCAGTTTTTCGATAGATTTTTTAATGCAATAAAAAAAATTGTGAATTGACAAAAATCTGATGTCATTAGATAGAGCAGCTCTTTGCGCATCTAATGATACCTAAATCATTGCTCTACAATAAAAACTCTCGGAGAACATAGATTTTAGAAATAGTACTCGAATTTTAGAATCAACTGGGAGTCAGTCCCTTGAAATATAGTAATGGCATTTTCTACAAGAAACACAACCTGTTCTCAATGCCGACAGTCATTACGAAAAAGCGTCTCTCACTCTCATAAACGGCCATCACGCATTGGACAACCCAGTGTCGCTCTCGCAAAACCAAATTGAAATTGGGACTATCAACTCTCACCCTGCTCGACCCTTGCCGAAGGTAAGACCTTTTACTTATAACTTTGTGTCTTGGCAGATAAAATTACGCGGCAAATTTGCATCCAACAGTAACGTAAATGCTTTTCGTAATTCTATTCCAGATGGCAGATTCCCGATGCAAGAAATGAAGAATGAAGTAGTTTTGTTCTTGGTTTTCGGAGCGGAAATTTTCTGCAGCATTTAACTTCGCATCTTGTCTGACTTTAGTAACGGTATTCAAAAAGGTGTAGCCATCACAGGTGGCTATGGAACACACTACCATACGTGGTCAATTCGATAATGTCTAATAGTACAATGTTTTCTTACTGTACTCCCATATCTCTTTAAAATTGGTGTGCTGAATAGATTAAATAAAGATATATGTAACAGTGATCATTAACGGTAACAGAAGTTGGAACTTCATAGAAGATCCTTTTTTATTAAGGAAATTATTAAAATAGATCGAACCATTCCACAGATTGCAAATTCATCCCTCAACGTGTAATAAGTGTTAAAGCGAATTGGGATAAAACAGACATGGGGGTCTTTAAAATAAAATCACATAGCACGAATGTTATATGATGAAAAAAAAATTGTATGTACAATCTAAAATTTACTATAGGTCGTGCTTTCGAGCTTGCGTTGGATTGATCATACGTTGTATTTGGCAAAACTGATGTTGGAGCTGGTCTCCATAACGTTTTTGATTTTTTTAAATAAAATGATTAATTTTATTAGCATTCTCATCTCTTGTAATTTTTTAATGAATCTATCATTTAAAAAAGGTGAACATCTGATTATCTTATCGTATCTGACCTAGAAAGTAATAAAATGCGCCGATGTTCCGTTAGAATCACACGGTTGCTGAGAAAAAACTGATATGTAAAGCTGTGTATCGCGCTTCATGGTACCTGAGGGAAGGAGCTACTGGAATGACAGTGAAGTTATGTGACAATGAAGTTATAGTACTGAAATGAGAATGAGTTCAATTGATGCTCAGGACCTGGAAGACTTTATCGAGAGCAGCGGCAATCACGGCGTAATCTACTTCAGCCTCGGCAGCTTCGTCAACAGCACCTTCATTCCACAGCAGAAGAAGGTGATGGAGTCCATTATCTGGAGCGAACTCTGAATCATATTATCAGAAAAATCGGGTGAAAGCTCATTGACTAATTATATAACACCGTGCCAGGCCTGAGGTTGAACAGGTACGATCAGACGACCGTAAAATAATATGGAAAGAAACGTTTTGTTAAGATACCGTCTTCATTTAATTCAAATAAGGCTGCTCCCCCAGCTCAAGAGCTTGCTGGAACTGGTTAAAGTAATTACCTTCACGAGTTGTTCTTTGAAAGAAAATCATCTGCCTGCAGTATTATTTCAACAGAAATTTACTTAGCTGATTCCATGAACCAATCACGTGAACTTTCAATTTCAAGGCTCACTTTGGAAGCAAATTTTATTCGGACTGTCCAGGTAATACTCCTTACGATGTCTGCAATAGTTAGCTGTAGTTCAGTTCTTAAAATGTAATTATACGCTTGCTCTAAGGAGTTTAAAAGCACATTGATAAGTGCACTGAACAAATCATAACCTCTAGCTAAGCAGACCAATCTAGTATTAATTATTCGCGTGTAATATTCTGCAGTAGGTCACTTAGAGTAAACATCAGTCAATAGCAATTCAGCACTGTTTGATGCCGTTCAGTAGAGTTTAGTGTCGTATATACTGCTTTGTTGTGCGCTGGCATAGTGCAAAAAACTGCGGCAACAGTGGACGTGACATCGGTGTCGTTGAACAGCAGAAATGACCTCTAATAGAGCCTATCGATGGTGTACCGATATTGCAATAGAATTGCGTCGATTTCCAACAAGGCTACCCACATAGATTTCTTATAGTTTTATTCATTATCACAGCTAAAAATAAATGCTTCAATTTCTTAGCCCGAAATGGGTTTCTGTGGAGCAAAAATATGAAAAAGCAAAAAATGAAGGACTAATTATAATACAATACGTTTTGTTAATGCTAGACGCAAATTTCGTCTCTGGAGTTAGCCGAGCGTCGTCTGCTTGAACTGCAGAAGTAAAAAAAACCGCAGCCATTCCTTTCCATATACACTTTACAGTCCATAGTTCTTCTATAATACTGAAATGAGCATAAAACTGTTTTTCTTTAAGATTTTCTTAGCTATTTTTGAATAAGCTAGAATCACCTTTGATAAATTCTGCAGTAGTATTAGCCGCATACTACCGAATGACGCTGTCAAACAATTCCTATTTGGATTACCTCAACCGAAAAACATCAAATCTTTACAATAAGGAAAGCCTGCTTTTTTTTAACTTGGCCTTTCAAAATAAAAATCAAGTGTTTTAGTCAAGATAGCCGCTCAAAATCAAAGGGTGTAATACCAATTTTGGTCCATAAGTCCAAATTCATCCACAGTCGTGGATGAATTGGATGAACAGTCTTCTCAATCACAGTCTGTGAGACAGAGAAAGGCGACCACCTGTAATTTCAGCTTCTGAAAGATCTTCTTTTCACAAGGCGAAGTATGCAATTCACGTAAGATAAGATAAGAAAAAATAAAAAGAGAGTCATTGATCGACGGCATGCGTTCATAATCGAAGGTCAAACCCCATTAACTTCTAAACTAGGCTATTTCTTGGTATGGGTATCACATATATATATGAGTGGGCCTCACAGGACATGTATGTTCAGAATGCGCTGAGCTTTTTCCGTGCCTTTAACACTTTATTTCGCTGATTTCATGCAGCTATGTAAATGAGAACCAGTTTTGGGTGAGAGGATCTCAAACTTGGTTTTTTAAGATACTTCAAGCTCCTTAAATAAGTCAAGACTCGAAAGCATTCTAATGCTACTGAGTGCATAAATATTTCACCTCAATGGCAAAGTCCAAACATTTTCAAAAAGAAATGGAACAAATTTTGCGTCACTGCATTCATCTTTTCAAGAAATGCAACGCATTTTTTCATGATTGTTTTTTTGAGCAGTTAGAGTTTTTGGAGGCGTTCCGTCGAGTGCCTCAAAAAGTCATATGGAAGTACAAAGGCGAAGACTTGGAATTAACTCCGAATATCTTGAAGAGAGACTGGCTTCCGCATCAAGACATACTTGGTGAGTGATTATAAAATGAGATCTAAAAGAGTTATCTTGAAAATAGGAGAAATGGCTGTGTAATTTACATGCTTGATTTTCGAATTAGAATTAGCATACAATTTTTTAAATAATGTGAATGTATTCTAGAAAATTTCAACTCTACTCCGTTAGATCCATCAATCATGAAGTAATCAGATTCAAAAAACAACAATAAGCCCTGAATGTTAAAAGCTTTTAGCTATTACTTGAAGCTTTAATTGCGTAGTATCTTGTGTACATCACAAACCTAATATCCAAGTAAAATGTTCTTAACGGAGATATTTTCATACGGGTTATACAGCATCATATGTTTTAAACTAACTAACCCATAACTCGGTTTTACGGACAAAAAGGGGGGACTCCTGTCCGATAGTCCCAATTGTCCGAAGCATCCGAAATCCGACAGATATACGTTACGGAATATATATCACTAGTACAAGAAATCAAGCAAAACACAGAAAAAAGCGCAAAAATTGGGAGCAATGCGATGCAGGTGCTGAAACAGTGTTGTCAACAAGGCGACTGCCCGGCACATAACGGTCAGTTTTGGAACTAACGAACTTTGTCCGCAGTGCTCGTGACTGTCAAATAAAATCGGTAGCTCAACAATTTGTCCGTAGAATCTGAAATCCGCTAAAACAGGGTCCGTAAAACCGAGGTATGGGTAAATCTGAATCATAATCAAAATTGCTGGATTACACAAGGTTCTTGAGTTACGAACACACTTTTTAATAACGCATCTATGAAGTGTTGTTTCGGCTACCACAGTGAGAGGATGTATTGGGTGCGTCTGGTTATGTGATCACGTTATCACATCACACCCTCATAAAATGATGTTAGGGGTATTGAAGCGGTAATATAGCTGGATATTGAAGCAGTTACCCATAATGTGATTGATTTTTTCAGATTCATCTCTCAATTATTTTCTAATTAAGAGGATATTGCAGGATATATGCAAACTGAATCGGGAACATGAATTATTGGCGAGGATGTTGGCAAAACCCAGACACTGCTCGTAATATCTGTAGAAGGTGTGCTTCGAGCAGCCGGTGAAAAGAAATTAACCAAAATAGTGAAAACTGTACGCAGTTACTATTTTAGTTGAATACTTGGGTACCGGGAACAGCCCTGTTGTACAGGACGGACATAGTGGTTAAATGGCAAGCTGAAGGGTATGTCGTTTGCTCTATACCAATTATGTGGCGCGAACCAACAAATCGAGTTTCTCATTGCCTCTTTTGTGTGACAAATATTTAGAGAGATTTTCAAATATGAGCCAGTAAAAATCGCAAATCACTATTATACGACAACTATAAAGCTCCTTCCCCACGAAAAGAAGATACCAAATCCAGTTTCCTTCATCAGCTTGTGCTGCTACAGGAGGTGGTTCATCACCTGAAAAGAATGATAACATTTGTGATTAAATGTTTGCGGATTAGTTTAAGGAAAAAAGAACCAGTGTGTAAATCAAAAGAGATTGAATGATTTTATGAGATATTTGTCATTGTCCAAAGAAAATACAGTTCTTTTAGGCACCAAACTACAAAAAAAGTAGAAAGAAAAAAGAAAAAATAGTATGATTAAGTTAGGTTGGAGCACTCGTGCAAGTTTCAATATAAAAATGAAAGCAAAGACAGCTGATTTGAAAATCATTTTAATAAGTGAACGTTTCGGCTTCAAGCTCAAGCCATTATCAACACCTGTGAAAGATGATTGAAATACAGAAAATGAGACACGGCTAAAAGACAAAAATAATACGACTTAAAATAGTGCGAAAAAGGGGTAACTGAGATAGTATACCACAATGACATTTTGAAAATCAGGCTATTTCTAATTGGAATGATGATAACATTGAATTTAAATTGAAAAAATAGTTTATTGCCACTCAAGTTGATTCATGAAATGTGCAACAATGATTTGTAAAATGTCTTAGAGTAAAGATTCTTAGTTGTTCATAACGAACGTAAGTATTATACTACCCATGTCGATTACTGAACAAAAGTTCGAGAGAAAACGCGCAATAATTATTGTAAACGTCTAGTTCAAGCTTTTGCAATAATGGAAAATAATTTGGGAAATAAGTGGATGTAAATGATTCGGCGTCAGGGACTGAAAGGTCGACGTGGTGAAAATTCGGAGCGATTTTTCCTTGCTTATGTATCAACTAGTTGGCAGATAACCAGCTTGAAGAAATAATTTGTTTTACCACACCAAGCATTCATGATCTTTCCTACTTGAATAATGCTGGAGTAAAATAAAGGATTTTCATCTATTCCTCATTGTCTTAATTGCCTCATAACTGTATCAAGAAGCATGTTTATTTTCAAAAAAGTAGATGCATGGCGTGCGATGAAAACATTTTATTAAAAAGATCGAAAACGTTTCGAAGACCAGCTCCATCATCAGATCTGATGTAATTTATTTTGGATTATGTTCATTAACGGCATCATAAGTGTTTTTTTTGTGGTGATCTCGAAGTAATTTCTTCAATTCTTTAACTAAAACTAGAATATTCAAAGAAAATATCTGTTTCTTCTTTTTTTCCGTCGGCAATTCTCCTGAGGGAATTTACATGTCATGCTGGTAAGTAAAAAATAAACATCGGTTCATTTTTTCTTCACAAAAACTCAATGTCAGGGCTCATCCTCTCTTCTGTTGTCCATAAATATACAATAGTTGTGCGCAGTGCGCATGGGAGTAAGTCGAGAGGATGTCACGCAAAATTTAACCAAGAGAGACAGAACACCGCGGAAGGAGTTTTCGTACCGGTAACTTGTTGGCTCATCCTCCTCATTCAGTCTACGCAAGCGCAGTGCAATTATTCGTGATGATGATTTTAAAACAGCTGACAGTTCTTTCCATGATTTTGACTTTAGGGTTTTAGAATCTTTTCATACTTTCAAGGAAAAACCAATTTTGAATGACATGCTCAGCTGATATCCCCTTCTGATAGTTGATGCATAGGTGTCGTTTTTTTAATAGTCTGGAATTCATTTTCTATCGTGCTTTTATGCTTAAATTGAATTAATCAAACGTTGCATTTTAAAGAACTGATGATGGAGCTGGTCTCTGATAAATTTTTAATTTTTTAAATAAAATTGCTAGATGACTATTTGCATTTTCTTCCCTTTTACAAATTTTTTGATGACATAGTTTGGTGAGTACTGCCTCCTATATGCAATGAATACCTTGCGTGGGCCCGCAAAAAAACACACATAATGCTTATAAAGGGTTCCGGTTCCAATCCTTCTCACAAAAATGTCCCTACTATCTTCAATCATGTGATGTATGTAATAAAAATAATCATTATATAAGAGACGAATTTCAAGTGTTGGGACAAATTCACCACAAATTTATAATAATCGTTCCAAAATTGGTAAATTCCACGATATCCTCAACTATGTAAAAAAAATTAATTGCAATTTGATTGCAAGTGCAACTAAGCCCCTGGAAAATGAGATTAGAAAATAAAAATTACCTGAAAATTATAGGATGAAAATAAATTGTTTCGGTACTGCCCAATCAACACATTTTAATATTTATAGGCCGAAGATCTTTCCTTCTCGAACACCATGATAAAAAGCTCCTGATGACTATCGTTTCACTGGTTGCGTTCTTTTTGTTTTCGACCAAAATTCTTTCAGCCCACCCCAAAACTCGGGTGTACATCTCCCACTGCGGTATCCAGAGCACTCAAGAGGCCAAGTACCACGGGGTACCAGTGCTCGCTGTACCAGTTGCCTTCGACCAGCCCCGGAACGCTGCTCGGATGGTGCGCAAGAACATAGCAGTCTCTCTGTCGTGGGACACGCTCACCGCTGACGACATCGTCCACGCCCTCAACGTCCTCGTCAACGACATCAGGTACGGAGGGAGAGTCAGAATTCCCAACAAGGACCGTGTTTCTCTCACTTACACGTGTATGAATACTTTGTTACGAGGAGACGAGGAAGTGATTTCAATTGCACCTGATGATTTGTTGTTAATAATTATTCCGAACATTACCCAAATTATTAACCAATGCTGATTTGGGCGAATATTAGGGAGATGTTATCTTCAAGATCATGTTTTATTTTTCATGATACGTATCTGAACGCCCATTTCATTGTGGGTCAAATTGCTAAAATTGAGTCCGTTGGGTTTCATGGCAAACTATTCAATAATTACCACAATTTTACCCTTTTTTCTATACCAGCTACTCAGAGCGCATGAAGCAGCTGTCAGCGGAGGTGCAGGACCAGAAGGAGAGTCCGGGGGAGCGAGCTGTGTGGTGGATAGAGTACGTCATCCGCCACCGGGGGGTGCCGCACCTGCAGTACACCGGCAAACAGCTCCACTTCCTGTAGTACATTTGTGCCGACGTCATTGCCTTCTTGGCCGTCTGCTTCTACGTCGCCTACAAATGCATCAAAGCGGCGGTCGTTATTTCGGTTCGGCGGCTATTCCCCACAACAAAAGAGAAAAAGTTAAAACATCAATAATCTTGAAGAACGTCTTCAAGTGAATCCTGTTCGATTAAGTATTTTATGGCAAACAGGATTGCAGAAAAAGAGTCCCTCATGAATGGAGGAAGCAAAATCGGAGACGAGTTTGAATTTGATTTTTTTTTCTACATGAAATAACATAGTCGTGTTTTACCTCCGTCCAAATAATAAAAAGTCCATAAGCCCGTGTCAGTGAGCAAAATTAATGATGCGCTGAAGAAGAACTTAGGGAGCTTAATAAAGAGAATAAATATTGTATACAGATCTGATTGACCCTAAGAATATTTGAATGTAGTACATATAATATATGTGATACGTAACGAGTACATTGCATGATCCGTGCCTGACAATCCTCTCTATATTTTTCAAACATAATAGTTACAACAGAAGTAGGACAATATGCTCATCTATAGTATTTCCTCTCAGGATGAAAAGGATGGCAAATGCAATTACGCAAAAACGAAACGAAAAAAGGGGAAATTACTTTACAATTAATGTGTAAATTGAGTGAAGAATCACTGGGAATTGTCGTTAGAGTAATTATTTGCTATATGGACAGAAATACGAATCTACAATGTAAAACATCCACAGACGGAGGATTTTATTAGTTTCTAATTGATGAAAAACGATTTCTTGGCTTAAAATGCTAATGAGAATGTTTATTCATGAGAGAAAGTATAAACAAAAACTGAGTTCATCATTTACAATGTTGGCAGGAGAACGATTTCATCATTTGAAACTTTGATATTAGTATGATTTTTGTTACTGGTCGTAAACTATTTTAAATTATTTCAGCAGGCACGAATCAGTTGTCATGTGTTTCTGTAAAAAATTTATGCGAAGTTACTTGCCAATCAGTAAAGTCATATACGACATCATCGATTTAGGTTAGTTCTATTCGGCATCTCATTTTTTTGTATAAGCTCTATCGGTAAGTTTCGTTTTGTACTAGTCGCTTTTGTTCTTTTGTTTTTGCTCTGTATACATTTTCTAGTTTTTTTGGTCCATCGCGCACCGATTGCAACCTTGATTACCTCATGTCGGCCGTCAGCCTGTCAAATTGATCGTAAGACTCTTTCTGAACCCATTTTATGGGTCTTTTCAACAATTCTTATTTAGAACAATCTAGTAAAGGCGCTTCAATTCTATGATTTTAAGTGCTGTGATACTTTTTTCCAGCCAAGTGATCACCTGACATCTACTTGAGACTGAGATAATTTTGCTTTATGTTTCACTAGTCTTGTTCTTTCCGAACGCGATCTCCCATTCTTGCGCAAGGTTTCGAGAAGGTGTAAGATGAAAGTGTAAGAAGGTAGTAGAACAAAAACAAAAACAAAAAAATCGCTTGAACGGTATGATATTTGGTTGAAGAGTAGAGCACAAAAAAATAAGAAGATCTGTTGAGCGTTTCGTAATGTGTTGTCATGGAAACCTTTATATCCCTCACCATAACCACGGTATCTAATTATTGAAATAAACTATTGAAACCTTTGAGGGAGCACTAATGCGATGTAAATTTTTTATGCCCCAACTAGCACTTTTGAAATATACAGCTAATTACGAAACACCAGAACAGTGACATATATAAAAGTTACATAAAATATCAGTAGACAAGCGAAATGAATTGTGTTGATATTTCCTAATTGGATCCTTTGCGTGGTAGGCTAGAAGAAAGCGAAGTGCTTCTAAAATTGTAGTACATCGGCAGTTTTAAACACAACAATCACTCAAATTGAATTGTTCAAGGTGAAAACACCAAAAAACGATGCATGCATCGAACTTTTTATCTCGTAGGATTAATTAAGCAGTTTTGAATTTCAACGCAGTTTTTTAATTTCCATAAGTGAGACTACTTTGAAAGTATAACTTCGAACCTAAAATATTTATGGCGACAGTGGCTCCAAAATTTTGCTGAAAGTTTGCCATCAACGTTATTATATAATTAAAGAAACTTAAATACAGTGCGTATTCAAAAAATTCCTCCGACGAACTTGAGTTTCCCAAATGTTCTGAGGACAGCAATGTACCTAACTGTAAATCAGTTCAAGTCTCGAGTCATTGGGCATTACCTGATTCCGACGAGATATAAAAGAAAATTACCCACTTGCAAACATTGTTACAGTCGAGTAACTTACAAGCGTTAAGAGTTTACGACAGCGTTACGCGAAGCTGCCTCGCTGTCGTAAAAGAGAGTCAGCGATGCGACTTAAAGTTACGACTCGGAGATCCCAGTTGAGTGAAGCGGTGGGTGGTTTGATGCAGGAGGTTAAAGTTTCACTCCACTAGCCTAAAATGGATTTGATATCCCTTGTAGCTCAGAAAGTGGCTTAGATAACTTTCATTCCTCACCTTAACTCCGGAAAGTGCGATGCAGAGTCAGAACGAGTTCACCATCGAGTTCAAAGTTGATGTTTTCACAACATACACCGAACTCCAATGGCATTAAATTTTTTTAGGTAGTCGGTGAATGTACGCACGAGACTCGAATTAGTTGTACGTTTATCAACAATGGTAGGCATCCCCTGTGGTAATATGTATAGTCTGACCAGCCTCAGTAACTTGGAGTATGTCTTCACCTAGAAAACCCGAATACTTTTCACGAGCTTTAGATCCCCCCGCTGGAATTTTTAACAATTCATGTCATCGTAGTGTTTTAACAGACAGAGTAAGTTCTTTGCAGTATGACCGTGGCTTCAACAACCATTTACAATCGCACAGAGTTGCCAGGGAACTTAATGTGCAATCTCCAAATCTACGACGACAAAAATTGTTTAAAAATTTGGCTCCTGGCCACAATTGAGAGACGCTCTATTTTGCAATACCTTGTGTATGAAAAAATGTTTACTCTGTACTTGATTTGCATTTTGACTGCATGCTAACCCGCACAATTTGGCTCTCCATTTAGGAGGGCTCGTGATTTATGATACTCGTTCAGATCACTTTTGAAGTTCTGAAATACATAAATATCTGAACACGAACGCATTTTTCTCTGCCATGGATGCACTTTTTTAATAATATGAAATGTTTCAGAAGGACTCGGAGTGCTTGGGTTGACTTATTGATCATTATTTGCGAAAATTTAATATAATTAAAGACGTTCGTAAATAGGGCCCTTAAGTTGATAACATGGAAGTTCATTAGAGAGAAATGAATAATAAATGCGAGTGTAATGCTTTCCTAAAATCTAAACGTGAACATTTAGAAAAATTTCAAGATCAAAACAGCGTTCACATGGAAACCTTTGCTTAGCTGTCACCACACTCGTTTAAAAGCGACATCAGTAAAAAAGAAATAGGAGTGATTTGAACATGACGAACAAAGAGCGCACACTGTCTTTGATGGGAGAAAAACATTTTTTTGAAAATTTTCATGCTTGAGATTTACATATTTCGAGAGTTTCGCACGTTGTATGAAAATTACGTAGTTTTTGATTAATTAAACGCCCGGAGAGGCACAACCAACTGAGTATAAAAAGAAAGGACTAAACACCGTATGGACCATAAAAAAGTAAATCCAGCTTCAAATGTTAAGAACTTTAGATTAAGATATTTTAGTTTCATTGGTTGCATTACACCCAGAGATATATGTCCTGACCACAAAGTTTTAGGTCTGAGTATAAATAAGGTTCATGTGTTCTGAAACTTTACCCTTAATTCAAGTGACTAAACCCATCGTTGTGCAACTCTAAAGGAGCAATGCATTTTCATCCAGGACGTCCACGCGAGAACAAAGAGTTCAAAGGAAGTTCGAAATAAATTCGAACAGAGATTGCCTGAAAGAAGCTCTTGTTATAACTCGTTATTTAGAATAATTTTACCGCGACCCTTTAACTTTCGTATCATTTATGGCCTCATTAAAATGTCGTCTGCAACTCACACTTTTACAATTACTACAAGGTGGCGCAAAAGTAACGCATCCTTTTAAAAAATTAATAATAAATAAACTATGAAAGGTATAACGATAGGGTTAATTGCAAACAAAAGAGGATCTCTTGAAGTTTATTTACATGTCGTATCCTGTCTACAGATACCCAATGTATATATTGTGGTAATAAATCTTTAAAACTTACCTTCAAAAGGGTGCGTTGCTTATGCGCCACCCTGTAGTACAATGCCCGTGAATTGCAATTCTACTGTCTATCCAATCTAACTAATTGATGTGTTAAATATGGGTCATTTGAAACCTGTCAATTATCAAATTTAAAATTTCATTAACGATTATTCAAACGCTTTTCAACGGTCAGGTTAGCTCTAGCTTCTCGTTGGCGATCAGCATTGATTCGTCTTACCATTTTGCGTTGTTGATTCGATAGTCTGCGGCGTCTTTCTTGCTGTCGAAGTCTTGCTGCTTCTCTCTTACGGTTGGGCATGTTTCTATCCATGGTGGCCTCTTTTGCCGGAATTTTATTCTGAAATGTCGTCTATTATCTCTTCGAAGCTTTCAAGAAAATCAAAATTTCGAAAACAATAACTCAAGTTCCAAAATCTTGGGCCTTATACTAAGTGGTAGCCAGGTTACTGGTCAAACGAATCTAAAACATTTACTTTCGCATTATCAATTAAAAATATCAAAGCAACATGATGAATTCAACAGAGAAAGCTCCAAAGAAAATTTCTATTGGTAAAAATAAGCCGATTGCGTATTCTGGATACCATAATGCTAGTGAAAGGGAATTGAATCGCCACAGAAAAATAATGCAATAGAATAATTTCTTGTATTTCTTCAGCTTTATCCTTGTTGCTATCAAAGCAATCGATTAGAAGAGGGGGTCACACGGACGGACGGACGGACGCGGCTCTTATTATCATTCGGATTGTGATAGTGATTATTTATCTCATTACTCTAGCAACCAATTTTAATGTGACTTAACATGTTTAGAGAAAACATTTTTCGCCACTTATTACAAAAAAATATAAAGTATCTTCATTCACTGTAAAGTTATTAACATTTAATTAAAGTTGGGTTTACTTTTTTATGTTCCATACGGTATATGAGATTTCCCTCACCACAAATTCGTTTAGGTCAATGTGACTCATCTCTTCTGAGAGCCAAGCGCGCAACTCTCAACGTTGAATTAAATTTCAAAAGACGTCGAAATCGGTTCGAAGAAAGCAATAAAGCACGAAAGTTGACGAACTTGGGACTCTAATGACCCAAAAGACTCTTAGAGCGAAAGTTCTTCGATCCTCTAACTTTCGGACAGATCAATCTTAGAGATTTTAATTGAAACAATTATTGTAGCAAAATTTTTACACTCAACGAATATTCCAATCCGTCGCCTATCCATCTCACACAGCTGAAGTTCTGAGACTGACTTAGAGAAAGTACAGATCACGAAATCGGTTTTGAAGGAGTAAAAAGTTGGTTAATCTATTCAATCCAACTTTCTTTTATCCAACTCCTGGCATCAATTGCAAAACTGATTACTTGTCATCGTTCATTGCACAACAAGATGCCACAGTGGTGCACATTCAGTAATACCAGACAAAAATATCCTACAGTGAAGCGAGAAAGAGACCAAATCCCAACGAACAGCATTCATATTAAGAACACTTGGCGAAAGTACTTCTTGAGATCACAACCGCGGACGCCAGCCATGAATACAAACGTGAACAAAGAGGATTTCGAACGAATACACTGGAAGGGTACGAGTATTTCTTATCCCTAAAAAATTTCGATGGCCTCACTAATTTCGCCAGTACGATGACCATAATGTACTTAATTAACGGAAAGTTTATCATGAAGTGTCGTTACCAGGTGTTTGAAAACACTAACCCATTCCAGAGTAATAACGTTTAAAATCACATTATCAAGAAAGAGGAGGACCTGAATAAAAAAAAAACAGTTTTACCTCTTCAGTTTGTGCCAGTAATTCATCGCTCTTCGACCAAGACGCTACGGCTTCCCAGAGCTCAGCTGCAGCAATGCACGCATCCTCAAAAGCATCTCCAGCGACGTAAAGTGCAGCACCGTCAGCAAAAAGTTTGCGCTGCGCTTGAGAACAAGTAGAGGCATCATTTATAGATATATAGAGAAAAAACCTAAACTAATCCCTAAGGGAACCCGATAACAGCTTGATTACGACAAGATTTGAAACAAGATGCCTATTGGACATGAACGATTTGAAAAATACGTGGAAAGACCCTCTAATTTTATAACATACGAATGTATTTGAAAGAAAAGCTTCATCAGCGCAATCATTTGCTCTTTCAAAACCTAACAAGCAGGTTCATGGTGAAGTTTGTTACATGAAACGAATTCAGTTACTCGTGGTATGAATGATGGGAAATTCAAACGGATTTTAGATCAGAAGCGCTGAAGGCCAGAGTAGAACGGGGCAAAGCGGGGCATGGATGTCACGTTACAGTGCAGTGTTGTGCAGTGTTGTGCAGTGTAGTGCAGTACAGTGCAGTACAGTGCAGTGCAGTGCAATGCAGTGCAGTGCAATGCAGTGCAGTACAGTACAGAACAGTGCAGTGCAGTGCAGTGCATTGCAGTGCATTACAGTACAGTACAGTGCAGTGCAGTGCAGTGCAGTGCAGTGCAGTACAGTACAGTGCAGTGCAGTGCAGTGCAGTGCAGTGTAGTGCAGTGTAGTGCAGTGCAGTGTAGTGCAGTACAGTACAGTACAGTGCAGTGCAGTACAGTATAGTGCAGTGCAGTGCAGTGCAGTGCAGTACAGTACAGTACAGTGCAGTGCATTGCAGTGCAGTGCATTACAGTACAGTGCAGTGCAGTGTAGTGCAGTACAGTACAGTACAGTGCAGTGCAGTGTAGTGCAGTACAGTACAGTACAGTGCAGTACAGTGCAGAGCAGTGCATTACAGTACAGTGCAGTGCAGTGCAGTACAGTACAGTACAGTGCAGTGCAGTACAGTACAGTACAGTGCAGTGCAGTGCAGTGCAGTGCAATGCAGTACAGTACAGTACAGTACAGTGCAGTGCAGTACAGTACAGTACAGTGCAGTGCAGTGCAGTGCAGTGCAGTGCAGTGCAGTGCAGTG
>JACJUY010002745.1:0-39974 GCA_014220935.1 Platorchestia sp. MABIK
TGTACTGAACGTCTCTACTGTACTGAACGTCTCTACTGTACTGAACGTTTCTACTGTACTGAACGTCTCTACTGTACTGAATGTCTGTACTGAACTGAACGTTTCTACTGTACTGAACGTCTTTACTGTACTGAACGTGTCTACTGTACTGAACGTCTCTACTGTACTGAACGTCTCTACTGTACTGAATGTCGCTACTGTTCTGAACGTCTCTACTGTTCTGAACAGGTCCACAGCATTAAGAATTTCCAACTCACTGAATATCTCCATCTCCCTGAATATATCCATTTTACTTTAGAGTAATGAAGATGTACCTCCGCAGCACTCCGTGAAGACTCTCCTCTTGCAGAGCTGACAAAGCCTTAGGAGGACGAAGTAGAACTCACTTAAACCAAGGAATATTATTCGCTCGCGACGAATAATATTCGTCTCCTCAGCCCTTTCCAATGCAGGAGTGCATTATTCACGAATGCAGTGCCCTGTTATCCTGCACATCGACAAGCCGTACACTAAATGTTTGTTGAGTTCTGAGGTCGACATATGCATTTCGTTATTCCTCAGAGCCTGATGGTCATATTGCGTCCCAGTTTACCTTTGTTTTCCGTGATAACTTGATGACTTCTCCTATGTTGCCATTTTATGTGTGCAGTGATGGTGTTTTTTCGTCCCATTATCGTGTGATGTGCTTTGATAACCGAAAATGACATACGAGGGACAGTCAAAAAGTTCTCAGACAAATGCCATAATTTCTTTATTTAACAACTCATTACTTTCATTTTCTACATAAGCTCCATTGTTGTCTATACACTTTTGTAATCGATGTTTCTACCTGTAAATGCCTTCCTGATAGAACTAAGGGGGCTTGTTCCACTAGGTTCTGTACAAGAGAGATGTTTTCTTCATTTGTTGCTGTGGTGGGTCTTCCTCCTCGTTGGTCGTCATCAGTTGGACTCTTCCCTCTTTAAAGCGTTTAATCCAATCATAAACGACTGCTCTACATGGTACAGAGTCTCCATAAACCTGCTGTAAAGCTTCGATGATCTTAACAGGTTTCCAATTTATTTTAGTTAAAAATATGATGTTAGCTCTGATCTCAAAATTTGCCATTTGAAGGGTTGAAAATTACTACTTTGAGACGCAACCTCTCTCGATGCTGACCTGACATAGACTGATGAGACAGCTGCAAGTTATCAAGGAAGCTCTAAAAACAGGTTTCAACTTGTAAAAACTTGTAAATCTCTGTTCAGTTCAAAATTATGGCATTTGTCTGAGAACTTTTTGACTAACCCTCGTACACATGTCTTTCAATGATTAAACGAATAAAAACATTATGAAGTAAAACCACTTGCTCATTTATTCATTACGAAGTGAAATGATGCACTTTTCAAAATGATTTATTTTGTTTTACATTAATTTCGAAAAAAAAGTTGTTCAGTCTGCTCCGATTACAGCATTTTTACTTCGTGAGGAACATATACTATAGTCTTCAGGGCAATATATTATGTGAAGCTTCTGAGCGTGAGTAATTACAAACTGTTCGTGTTCTTTCATGTTTAAAAATTTAGTTATTTATCGCCGTCGTTCAAGCGTAAGCTCTGGTATTTTCCGTTTGAAGTCGGCATTACTCGGAGTGCCGGCCCTGCATCAGCGTTTGATGCGATAGCTGAACAGCAACGGATAAAAGTTTGTTCCGCTCGTTATTAAGAAAATTGTTCGTAAAGTGAAGTCCTGGAGTAATCGACTTGTCAAGAAAACGTTATGAAAAATTTACGATTTCTCCCAATACTCCGGTTAAGCATGTCTCTAAAATTCTCGGTTTATTAGTTTTTAATTTCCTCTGTTTAATATTTCTCCAAATTCCCAAAGGAAGTTGCGTAAAATATCCGACTGCAGAAGTTTTTGGTCTATTTAGAGAAATGACTGTCAGAAGCGCCTTTATTACGCGATCTGAGTTGAACGCTCATCCATCATGGCCGGGCTGGAACTTCCGCGTTCTGTTATTTGTAGATTTATGAACTTCATTAAAAGTTCACGAGATTATTTGAGTTTAGACAAAGGCGTTATTTTGAAACCTCTTTGCATCTTCATCAGCAATATGTTGACGTATAAGAGTAGAACTTCTGCTAGTGGATGTAAGTTTCGTTCCATAGAAATTTTGCCATAACGTAGGTCTCACAACAATTGCACGCCTGAGGAGAAGTTTTGTTGTAACGCCGAACTTAATATCTTGCTCTAATTATGTCTGATTTGTTTATGCTAAGTACCTCGGCCTATAAATATTCCTCGATATTGTAGTGTACCATTGTCTGTAGCTGTACCTCGATGTTGTACAGCACCTCGGCCTGTAGCTGTACCTCGATGTTGTAAATTGTTTGTACTGCACCTCGGCCTGTAGCTGTACCTCGATGTTGTTCTGCACCTCGGCCTGTTGCTGTACCTCGATGTTGTTCTGCATCTTGGACTGTAGCTGTACCTCGATGTTGTTCTGCATCTCGGACTGTGGCTGTACCTCGATGTTGTTCTGCATCTCGGACTGTGGCTGTACCTAGATGTTGTTCTGCATCTCGGACCGTGGCTGTACCTCGATGTTGTTCTGCACCTCGGCCTGTTGCTGTACCTCGATGTTGTTCTGCATCTTGGACTGTAGCTGTACCTCGATGTTGTTCTGCATCTTGGACTGTAGCTGTACCTCGATGTTGTTCTGCACCTCCGCCTGTTGCTGTAGCTCGATGTTGTAGTTTACCTCGGCTATTAGCTTTACCTCGATGTTGTAGTTAACCTCGGCCTGTAGCTGTACCTCGATGTTGTGTTTTTTCGCAACCAAAAAGATTCAATGGGTCTGAACCATTGCCGTTATACTATTACTTAAACCTACGCTAATGGCTCTCAAACTTCAAGGCCAAGAACCTCCTTTTTCTACGAACTAAATAGAGACGGCAACTTTAAATGAAAATGAAACTGAGGGCGAGTAGCATGGGCTCTAGAGATACGAGGATCATGGGGATGCCATTTTATGTGAATAAAGAGTTCAGGCACATTGGCATTGTTGGTTCGACAATGAATCACAGTTGCACAGTTCAATCAAACCTTTTTGTATACTACGCGAAAAAGTTGCCAACTGGTTTCAGGGACTCAAATTTTTCCCGCTACGGGAACCGTACACTTGATGGACTAACTAGAACATCAACTTTCAATCTTATATTATCTGTTAGGCAAATGATCTCAAATATCTCCGAATGATTTCATAAGAATATTGTGGCTACAGTACAAAGTTGTCGACGTGAGAGAATTCAAAACAAAGAAAATTCTGACGAGCTCATTAGCTTCGGTGCGAAATGTGTTTCTGTTCTCACATAGTCAGGTATATCTACATTCTGAAATCTACATGTAATTCATTTTTCTACACACAGCCAAACATATGCTTTTCCGAACTTCTCATTAGTCTTCACCATCTGATTTTTATTCTTTACACCGTTATTATGCATAACTACCGTCACTAGACCGGCATTCGCAAGAAGTTTTCCCCGACATCACAATGAGGAAGGAGCTGCCACTTGGCAGAGCTTCACGGAACACATTAGGGTACAAACTCTTCCAGAAGTGAAATATGATTTAAGTGTTTGTAGAAAACAATTTTGACGTCCACGTGCACGGTAAAGAGTTGTACAGAACAACAATTAAGGTGGATTATTTCAATACGGTAATATTATTCGATTCACAAAGCTGTTCACATACCGTATACAAGAAACGCAATATGAACCAATTATCGAAATATTTTTGGTCAGATCCACTTCAAAACAATTATAACATTTGGTAGGTCAAAATGTTTTTTTGTCACATTCATTACGGCACTTCATCTGTAATTACGGAAGTTTTATCAATTGAAAAATGAAACGAAAATAATTTGCAATGAATTTCCCTTATAGATAATTTTTTAAACTAAGCTCATTTCTTTCTCGCAACCTTTTATGTCTACGAGTATTTTGCTTCTTTGTGGTGAAGGTCAATTGAGTAGTTCTCGGTTTCGTTTTCCATATTCTTTAGCATGAGGTCATTTTTTATGTTTGGTTACGAATTTACCTGCCCGTGTGTTGTGTGACACCTTTGTGTCTCCCTCAATTGTTATGTTTTCGTGGAGTAATTTGCGTTAGCGAATTATTATGCAACATATACAGCGAAAACTGGTTTAAGATTACGACAGTTTCACAGTTTCTCCACAATCATTCATTTTTCGAAGTTGATGATACTCATTATGCTTAGGATTGTTTCCAATATTTTTCCTGAGATGCTAATAGAATGAAAATCTTCTATATGTACATATTCAGTATCAAATATGTATATTATGCTGAAATAATCACCGTAACATAAATTATTACGGTAAACTTTCCACCAAAATGACTAGGGTTGCAAAATTTCATACAGTCGAATATTTTTTTTTTCAGGTATTCAATTCCCCCGCAGTAATCGCAAAGTTTCTGTTTCTGTGCAAAGTTCTTTTAAAATATTTGAATTTATCTTGAGAAGCAAACTAAATCTCGTTATTTTTGAAACTTGGTGGTAAATTTTCAGCGAAATTTGAAGTTGATTGTTCGAGAAAACTTGGCAGGTCATGTCGCTTCTGAGGTCCTGCAGCATTCATTCACGTGACCTCATTTTTAATTCAATTCCCAGTGAAGGCACGGCTTTTAAAATCACTCGTTTTCAGGGCTTGAAAGCTCTATTTAGAAGGCTTAAACCCATAAAAGCAATACATAAACGTTTTTGAATTCAAAAACAAATAACAAAAGTTTTAATGGCAGGTTCATTTCAGGTTATTTTTATTCATCTGAACATTGTTCTTCAAACAATGTTCAATGTTGTTCAAACAATGCTTGTCTTCGTTGTAAAATTTAATGTTCACAAAAACACGACTGTTTTCTAATATCTGTAGTGCTTGAAAAATCTTTTGAAACAAAGCAAAAGTGGCTGCATTTCCTGACTCTGTTCTATATTAACGCTTTTGGGGGTCTAATGACAAAGAAGAAGTCTTCCTCCAGTGTTTATCAAATCCAATTGTACAATAATAAGAATCAAATTAGTTACATTCATGGAAATTAATGCAAAATAAATTGGTCATAACTGTAGAAACTCATTGAAAAGACCACTAACAATTAAAAAAACATACATCTCATTTCACTTTGCAACCGAGTAGCTCCACCTTTTTACGCCAAAACTGCACAGATCCTGTCTTTCATGTCAGAAAGCAACTTTTCAAGTATTCCTGAGGAACTTTGGTCCATGTCCATAAGATTGATTTTTAAGATCATGAACTGAATCAAATTACTGGCCACAATTATACTGTGATACTGTATTTGCATCCTCAAAGAACTTCATTAGGACTAGAGCATTGTGGATGGGGGCAGTATTTCAATGGAAGATCCGATTATCACGACATGATTTTCTCCATTCATCTTTTAGCGACTCATTTTTTAACATCAGAACGTATCCTGTTGTATTCATTCGTCCCTTCTCAATCAGTAATGCAAATGGTCCCCAATGCAACTATTGCTCCCCATGCCACTACTCTTCCGCCTCCACTTGCTCGGGTGGATAAGGTCTCTAGAGCACTTTTCATGTCATGCCACTACATTGTATTGAACACAGTCTGGTCCATTTACTTTAATTTTCTTTACCACCTGAGAATACTACACTGTTTCATCCCATGTCTGGTGCTTCTTAGCAAGTTTGAATTCACCTCTTCGAGCTTTTGAGATGGTTTGGGCCTCTGCTTTCTTTTAATGGTGACGAATCCACTGTGGTTCAAAAATCTTTCAAAATTGACCTTGGATGTGCATTATATTCGGTCGTATGTTTAAATTGTCTATGCTATAATTTTCTATTCGATTTAAAACTTAGAATAGTCCTTCCACCCATTGGATTTTTTCTTTCTACCTATTACTGGGGTTTTCATTCTACCCATAGCTGGAATTTCTCCTTCGATCCATTGCTGAATTTTTCTTTTTATTTATTGCTAAATAACTTTTGATAGTCTTCCGGGAATTTCACTCAAACAGTCATTTAGATTTTTCAAATATTAATGCGTAGCCCTCGAGGATCTTCCAATTTTTAGTAAGGTCAGTAATTGATAACTTTTGATTATTCCATGGTAATGATTATTCCACGGTCAATTTCAGTTAATTTTTTACATTTCCCCATTATGAAAAATTTGTTTTCAAGTTATTAGTCTATTTATCCAACGACTCTGAAAGGGAAAGAACATATTTGATCTCAATTTCCACTGAATTTAGTGATTTTTCGCTAATGCTATTAAAGATTTCTCCCTGCGAATATTTAGAAAATGAAAAAAACAATGTTCAGTTTAAATTGACTTCAAACTCGAATAACTTCAGCATTAATCGTATCTGTATTCAGCGAATGTATTTCATTACACAAAATTTAAACTTGGTACCGACATACTCCAAACTCAAGTTTTCTTATATTATTGGAGATATGTCCAGTACTTTATTTTGGGCACAACATCACCAAGCTCCGTTCTCTATAAAATCTCCTCTGCTAATTTCCGTGCTTAACTTTCTACCAAATCTTAGCAGAGCGCATTGCTGCGCACATCATTTAATTTCCTTCAAATATATACAGAGAGCAACGCAGGAGAGCATCTAATTTCTTACAAATGCTATGGAAGAATCAAAATCTAAAAGTAAAGCCCATTGCAACAAAGCGTCCAACTTCCTTCAAAAAATAAGGAGAGGAGAGCATTACATCGATCCCAATTTTTGACGCGTCCCCCGCGTTTTGGGTCACATGTATACCAATAGGTAAATTGCTCATTCACGTACCGGTATAAATGAATGACAATTCTTTCGTTTTGCGATCCTTTTAAAAAATAACTGTTATCATCGAGATGAAATGTTATCGTGCAATCGCATTTTTGTATTTCTTAGGATAGTTAAAAATGTATTCGAGTAGTGAAGTCGATCTCCCAATTCTGCTTCCTATAACCTAACCAAACCAACCGGAATCCACCGCGAAAACGCAAAGAACGGATTAAAAAATCCATTTACTGGATTTGTGACTTAGTGAGCGGTCGCCCGGGAGCTTCTCTATCGAATAACCCGACATGTTCTCGCCCACAACACCTTGGCATTCCGTCAGAGCTGCTCCCAGAGGAGGATTTAATTATACACGAGCTTCATAGGACCCTCATTACCGTGATAGCCGCCATTTGCCGCTGTCTCGGCGCGTGCTACGCGGCCATGCGTCTCGCTGGTAATCAACTCCACAAAACAAGGGTTGTTTTCTGCGTCGTCAGTCGTTTTCTGCGTCGTCAGGGCTGTTTTCTGTGTCGTCAGGGTTGTTTCCTGCGTCGTCAGGGTTGTTTTCGTCATCATAAGGGCTGTTTTCGACGTCGGCAGGGCTGTTTTCGGCTTCGTCAGGGATGTTTTTGCCGTCATCGCTTTGAAAGCTCATTCTAAAAGTACGGATGATGTTTTGAGGAAATTTAAGGTTTTTCAATATTGATGGTGAAATTCTCAGGAACTAGAAACCTGAGAGTAATAAGGATGTTAACTTTGTGGAACTTAAAAGCTTTCACTGATTGAGAGGCCGCTAACAAGTGCTGCTTTCTGCTTCATCGCTTTAAAAACTCCTCGAATTAGTTCGGATGGTGTCTCAAGAAACTTTAAAGCTTCTTTTAATACTGAACTTTCACAAACTATTAACTAGAACTTAATTAGAACTTATACTTAAAACTTTCTTAGACTAGTAACTAGAACTTAACTAGAACCTAAACTTAAAAACTTTTTTAAACTAGTAACCTATTTTTACAGAACTATGAGATTAAGTTTGTAGCACTTAAAGGCTTTTACTCATACAGAATGAACAAACAAGGGCTGTCTACTCCTTTATTGCTCTTATAAGCTCCTTGCAATAGTCCGTATGAAGTTTGAAGGAACGTAAAGGCTTCTCTTCATGTAAATTTATTACTCACAAAACTAGAAACTCATTCTTACCTAATTACGAGACTAACTTCAAAAAACTTGAGAGCTCTGACTGGTAGCGAAACCTTTAAGAACTGTTAAGAAACCTTTAAAAATATGACAGTTTATACCGTATTACAACCGGTTGGAAATCGGGGTCGTAAATCCATGTATTTTCTTCAGTTCGGCTCATCGGCTTAGTGAGTCACTTTAAGGTTGATTTAAAGCAGCTCGTTGCGCCGGTAGTTCTGGTAGCAGCGAGCATCGAATGTATTCGCATTTAATTCCATGAAAACCATACGCGCCTCACAGAAGAACATAATGCTAAAAACAAAATTGTTCAACAGTAGGCTCTCCTCCATAGCCGTCTACTGTGGTTCGTTTCCGATCAGTGGGGTAAGCTAACGGAATTACTGCAGTGACACGCGCAGGCACGATGCAAGAAAACTGCTGTAAATGCGGACTTGATGTCTGGGTCGCTGCATACATAATAGAAAAAGATTCAGAAGCTTCAAAAAATCCAATAATAGATATCAAAGTTTGAAAACTTTGAATACTTCTTAAGGTGCACCCAAAACGATCAGAAACTGCAGTCTATGAATTAAATTTTAACATGTTGATTGTTCAAGCTTTTTTATCAATAGACAATTTGCTTCGATTCTTCAGTTCAATGTCAGAATGTCGATACTTTTCATTGCATGAATCAATACAGAATTTATGGCTTACATTTACTTCTGCTTCAGGGGTGAGAGCGGTGATATTGACCAACAAAGAGGTAATATTAGTCAATGTTGTGCACTCAAAGTGGTAATATTAGTCAGTGTGGTGCACTCAAAGTGGTAACATTTGTCAATGTGTTGCACTCAAAGTGGTAATATTAGTCAGTGTGGTGCACTCAAAGTGGTAACATTTGTCAATGTGTTGCACTCAAAGTGGTAATATTAGTCAATGTGTTGCACTCAAAGTGGTAATATTAGTCAATGTGGTGCACTCAAAGTGGTAATATTAGTCAATGTGGTGCACTCAAAGTGGTAATATTAGTCAATGTGGTGCACTCAAAATGGTAATATTAGTCAATGTGGTGCACTCAAAGTGGTAATATTAGTCAATGTGTTGCACTCAAAGTGGTAATATTAGTCAATGTGGTGCACTCAGAGTGGTAGTATTAGTCAATGTGTTGCACTCAAAGTGGTAATATTAGTCAATGTGGTGCACTCAAAGTGGTAATATTAGTCAATGTAGTGCACTCAAAGTGGTAATATTAGTCAATGTGTTGCACTCAAAGTGGTAAGATCGGCCGATATGATGAGGTTAAATTGTTAATATTAGCTAATGTGTTGAAGTCAATGTGCGGATGTTAAACAATGTGTTGGTAATGTGTTGAAAATAAGAATATTAGCCAATATGATGCACTAAAGACGACAGTGTTAGGTAGCATGATGCACTGGAACTGGGAATATATATCAGCCTATTTGATGATGTACAATGATATTATATGCCAATTTTCACCACTGAATATCGTTGTATAAGTTTTGGTATTACTGTTAAAATAGGAATTTACGAAAAAAGTGATACAGTGGTAGTGTGAATTTAAGCTCAAGGGTTGCACTGAAAATGCGAACCAAAACAAAACTGAAACTCTGGACAGAGGAACATAAGTACAAACAATTATTGATGGAGTGAAAAAGAAAATGTAAGCATTAAAGTGAGTCAGTGAAATGATGAGCTCACATAGGGCAGTGTCAAAATTTATTTACGCTAATGTGGGGCTGTGAATTTGGGACTGGAGCAAAGCCCTGCTCCAAAGCACTGCCACTGGAGCACAGCAGTGCCACTGGAGGAAAGCCCTGCTACTGGAGCAAAGCACTGCCACTGGAGCACAGCACTGCCAGTGGAGCACACCAGTGCCACTGGAGCAAAGCCCTGCTACTGGAGCAAAGCACTGCCACTGGAGCACAGCACTGCCACTGGAGCAAAGCACTGCCACTGGAGCACGGCTCTGCCAGTGGAGCACACCAGTGTCACTGGAGCAAAGCCCTGTCACGATTGTCGTTCTTTTTTAATTGCGATTTTCTGAAATCCCGCACCGCTGTCGCCATTGCTATTGTCGTCTGTGTGTTATCCCACCGAGTTGCAACATTAATCGTATTTATAGGTCATTTATCGTCATTTATTTTCTAACGACGCATCTTTCAGTTATTTTCTGATGTTGCAATAATCATTAATCAGTTATTTTCAGGCGTTTGAAGGTAAATAATTGAAAGAGATTAAATAAACAGGTTTTCAAATTATTAATTTAATGTTGAAATGATGACGTCTCTTGATTCAGAATAGTTGATACAATCGATGGACAGGAATTCATTTAATGACGTTATAATAAGCTCATATCGAGGTGAGGTCTCGTTACTGAATCAGTCAACGGAACATAGATTATCTAACACATTAAGTGAATCTAACGCACACATCCTAGGTACAGAATAATACTTCCTACGCTGAAGGCGAATATCAACTAGCCCTACACGTGAAATAACAGGACATGGATGATAATGCGGAATGACATGTGTGATACTTAGCTGCATTTAGATACCAGATTAGCAATTAATAAGTCAATTACGTGACTTCAATATATATTTAAAACTGCCCTCGCTTGCCCACAAGGGCAGCGAGGCGATCGCACGACCTCCACTTAACACCGCTCTCTCGGTAATGTCCCGCCGACTCCCTGAAGGGGCATGCCTCAGGCGTCTCTGTAACGACTCAGAACAAACGCGTTCTGGATCACAATGCTTTACGTTAATTAATTATCGGAAATAGCAAATGTCGTCAGATAATTAGATTGGATTAAATTTACATTTTCATTTACAAGTAATCTAAATAAAATGAATAAGATCCTATGAGTCTAAGGAAAGAGTTGAAATACGATTATAAAGGGAAATGGAAGTGCTTGGCAGTACGGCTTGTTTGTGACCCTCAGCGACGTGGCGCTCGTAGAGGGTATGAGGGTGCGTGGGTGGATGCAGCTTTCAAGCGACGCCGGTGGACGTTGTAACGGCTGGTTGTAGACGATGTTGGTAGAGTTAAACATATGTTGCGCTTATTGACGAGAATAAATTTTGTGAAGACGGATCTTTTGAGAAGATGATGATCGTTGGCCAAACGAACCCTTCTTCGTCGCGTTCATTTAAACGCGGCGTAGAGCAGTTACAATGAGGACTATAACAGTCCTGCTACAAGAGCAAAGCCCTCCAACTGGAGCATAGCACTGCCACTGGAGCACGGCTCTGCCAGCGGAGCACAAAGTGCCACTGGAGCATAAGCACTGCCACTGGAGCACAACATTGAAGCACAGCACTGCCACTGGAGCACAACACTACCACTGGAGCACAGCACTGCCACTGGAGCACAGCACTGCCACTGGAGCACAGCACTGCCACTGGATCACTACCCAGACTCCTGCTATCTACGCACCCCGGAAGAAACAGACATCAATGCATGGCAATCTAAGAAACAGCATCCCAGCCTTATCTGTTTGGCACCGGCGAGATGCTCGCTGGCCCTGGGATACAAAAGTGCGAGGTCTGCCATCTCGAGGAAGGGCACTGGATTTTCGAGCAATTGCTGCTTCTCAGAATTCTAAGAAAGTGCCTCCAAATAAACTCTGCTCGGGGAAAGCTCTAGGAAATAATTGCATCATCTCACCTCATGTCTAAAAGCTTATCTCTGTCAGAACAATGATGAAGTGGGAAGAAATTTGAAGCAAAATTAGAAGTTTGTTGAAAACTTTCTTTGTACTTTTTCAAGCATCTTCCTTAGGATCGTACTACAGCAAAGAAAAATTTGTTGTAAATGATTTGGCCACTTCATTATTTTCTTCACTTTGTATTTAGTCGATCGTATGTTTTTACACTTGTTGAAATAGAGAAATGGAAATTGTTTTAAAACTGGATTTGGTGTCATCTCATGCTGTATTCCTCATTAAGATCAAATTATGACCAAGAGAGCTATTGCTTCTATACAGGAAATTTTGTTCAACAAGATATGCTGTATTCACATGCACATGCCTTATTGCATTACTTCCACTTGAGAGCTTTTGAAATTGAAAAATGAATTATTAAACACTCATTATGAGTGCAAAAAATTACCAATAAAAATATTTCGGTGGGCCAAGTATGTTTCCACTTTTATAACACTACATCTCACCAGGATTGCCTCCCCATCAAGCACTTCCTCATCTGCATTTAGAAGTTACATACATTATAGTCGCTCATTGCTTAAGTGAACGACTAATTTCGGTTGAATTCAATTATATTTTATAAAAAGGAAAGTTCACCCGCAATATTATTAATCTCTCTTATCTACTTCCTGCGTGATTGGACTAGTTTATGAAATCGTGGGGTTTGAAAAGCCACGAGAAAGTTACCCAAAATTCACGATACTAGAATTGAGTTTTCAGAAAATGTTGATTGTGGGAGAAAAGGAGGTCGATTTCCAACGCGTTCAGGTAAATTTGTTTTTAAAATTACAGGGTGTCCCTAAAAAATGTAATCACTCGCTGATTTCCCAGAACACATGTGTCTGGTTTTGAATCAGGTTTTCATTGACATATGTACATGTATAAAGTGGTGGATAGAAGAACCCTATGTGTAAAAAGTCAAAGGCCATAAAAAGGCCACTTACTTGCACCAAAAGGCCACTTACTTGGTTAAAGGCCACTTACTTGCATCAGAAACGAAAACCAAAAATATAAGAGTAATCGCCAATTCAAGGAGGAGAATATGTTTTGGGGACAACCTGAACTTAAAAGTACGCCCACTGTTCCAACTTCTTTAGCAAGTTTGTAAGCTTAAACTGGACTCATCCACCGATATTATCACATGATAGAGAAAACTGAATCAGCATTTTCTATTTTGTTACGCTAAACTCTAAATGAGAGCAACGGATTTCGATCGCATGGAACTTATCAAATCTATTGTCACTGATAAAAACTACTGATAAAATTTGTCTTAGCTGAGTAATGTTTACTACGTAATGAATTACGGAAAATTACAAAATTTTGACAAGTTAAGTCATAAAGCGATGCGTCCGAAATTGAAACATTAATTTCAATTGTACGGTACCTGCAACAGTGTGGTTGGAGAATACTTCCTGAATTAACAAAAAATGTGAGTGGTTTAAGAATAATTTTTTGTTATACACATGCAGAGAGCAATTATAACACAAGTTCTTAATACTGTGTGTTCTTGATAGTGCATATGATTGTGTGGTCGTTCCATAACGATGATGTGTCGCATTTGCTGCATTACAAAGAACTCACAATAATTGCTCTGTCGAAATTACGAAACCAATTGTTTAGTTGAAAAAAACAGTAATGCAGGTAACCAGTAGTTTTAATTGAAGTTACAGACAATTTCCGAATATAAAAGGGATGTTATTTATTTTGACGGATATATTTTGGACCTCCAAGTAATTTCTCGGCGAAACACCTGCATCTGAATTGAATTTTTTTTTTATGTCTCTAAAAGTCTCAGAATATTCAATTGAAAAATAGCCAGAAAATCGTGTAAAAGATTTATGCCTTGAATAGCACGGTCAGCGTCAATGATTTTAATTTTGGAGACTCGGACTCTAAAGAAAATTTGTCAACCTTTACAAATGTTTTAACATTTGCATTTGCAAAATGAAACCACATGTTCGACGCAGAACTAAGTAAGCTTTTATGCGTAGGTATGCGCTTTACTATTGGCATTTCAAAAACTCATTTTATGACTTCAAAGCACATGGGACAAATACCCTAAAAACTACGCCAATTCTATTATTTAGGTGTCTCTTGCTATTTCATTTCAGCATGAAAACAATTTCTTTGATTAATATGTACAATGTGTAGCATTTTGGGAACATTCTTCACCAAACCTGAGCCAGTTTCGTAGCTCGGCTGCTCTCATCAATTGGTGAGGATTGGAAATTCTCTCGATGACTGCCAGAAAAACTCAAGATGATTTTTGCAGTCGAGGCTCTTCGATTTGGTCAGCGAGCTCTCGGATGAGGAGAATGTGGTCCGAACGTCTGCAGCCATTCATTTTATCTATTTTTTCAACAGATCAATGTCATGTCATTTCAAAGTTTAAAATTTTCTCTAGGTCTAAAAATATTTGAAAGAATAAAATGTAGTTTTAGTTTCAGTGTCCCTTAGTTTGAAAATTGTTATAATTTCCCTAACGCGCTTAATATTCTGAGATTAGATTCTATATAAAAAATGTGTAGTATATGGATTCCCAAGACAAACTGAAAATTTAAGGAACAAAAATCTGATTTCTTTAAGTAATTTTTCTTTGGAGTTGGTATTCGGTTAAGTTTTTAAAATAGTTGACCGTGAAGCTAAAATGGTGGTGATGAAAGCCGTCTTTAACGGTTAGGTTGCTTTCTTTGTAAATAAATTAGGATATTTTTTGTTTGGTTGAGCATCATCATATTTTTTGAAGAAAGGAGGTGTTTATGCATGTAAGAAAATAAATAGCATTCACTGCTTTAGGACGTGCGCTCCCTTTGACGTTAACGTTACACACCCCTCTCTATGTGAGTAGAATATAAATCTCCCATTAGTTTGAAGATACACTTACTACCGTGTCGTTTTCGGACAGAGAAAGGCTTTTTCTTTTCATATTTTGCACCGAAAATGGTTTTCTGCATCACACCCACTGGTTTTTAATCGAGCTCTTTAGTTGTTACAATCCCATGAAGAATATTTGGTGTTGTTTATATTTTGAATACTGCGACGATATCAGTTTTGATGGTATAAAATCAAACTGTAGAGCGTATAAAATCAGAATAGAGCATATAATTTCAGTGGACAGCGTATAATTAGGAATTATAGCATTGATTCCAGGAAGTGATGGTTGGGAAGTTAGGAGTTTGACTCTCTTTATTTTCTTTGCTACGAGTAGAAAATTCTTGAGTTTAATTTTTGCTGTTGATAAAAGAACTTTAAAGGCGAGCTTGCGTAAAAATTCACTGAGGAAGTGTAAAAGTGGTTCTGTCAGCGGAGTTACACAGGTTATTCACTGCAGTGAAGTCCGCTTTTCTTGAGTGTCCTTTTCTAGAGTTTCGCCCACTATTCTTCTACACAGAGAACACATTTCCTAGTTTTTTCGGCCTGCCACATAAGTTTACATAGTGATCTTTGAAACATTCCTTAGGTTGGATGCTTTGGACGAGGACTCTACCTCTTGGCAAGCTCCAAAGGTAAATATTCTTTGCACTTTGAACGATCGTACATACAAATAGTTCTACTTCGCATCAGGGTACAGAATTTTCTCATTCAACTGTCGTAGAGATTGAATCCCAATGAGAAACTTTCCTTCGCCACCAATAGGTGAGAAACATGCCTAAATTGGACAATCAAAAAGCCTTCAATGTTGATTTGGGTGTTTCAATTGTTGTATTTTGTGGTACGCAGAACTTTTTTGTTAACTCATTCATTGCAGTTTGATTCTATCGTACGATGGACTTTTTTGGCAATTTTTAAATTACATTCTTATTTTGTCGTACAATGGATTTTTTGCAGCATATTTTCATTGAATTCGAATGAATTCAAACTCTATCTCCACTGAAATTGTGTATTAGACATGATATTTTCAAAAGAAACATCTTTCTATTTTACGATTTTACATCTTTCTATAAAACTCAATTACGATGTACAATCCTTTATTCTTATTTAAGGGTAATTTGATTACGATCTACAATCCATTATTCTAATTTGAAACAACTCTATTACGATGTACAGTCTATCACAGTTATTTTAGATTTACTTCTCTACGCCTTATCCTTTCCGAGGACTAATGATGAAATTTCTGAGAGAGAAGTAGAGATCTAAATAGAAACCAATTATTCAGCTGAAGTTTCGGCATTTATCCTGCGTCAGATAATCTTTTTTGGCACATCGATCTGATGTCACGCAAGTTTTAGCGAGGTCAATTTAAAGCGAGTGACACACAGTCCTTTGTACGCGTGGAAATCAATTTTCAACAAACATGTGTCAACATTTATGTTTTAAATGCAGTTTGCACTCACTGTAGGTCTGAAGAGGCGAAATGCTTCATGCTAAATGCTGTCAAGTTCTTTAGCTCGTGTAATTTTTCACTGTAAATTATGAAGCAATAGCTTTTCAATTTGTTTCGAAAAACCTTTCCAAGTTTTCGTGTACAACCAGCATGTTTTCGTGCACCAGCAACCACTCACGAAATAAATTTTACCCGGTTTGATAAAATCGTTTATCCCACCGTCCTCGAATGCTCTCGATGACTGAATTTACAAACTAAAGGGCACATTTTGTAATAATTGAGTCGTATTTATATGAATAACTGATTAAAAATAAACAACGCGAACGTTTCGATTAGACAATATGTTTCATTGTGGTATTTTCCTACAATTCGGGAAGTAGCTAGAAAAAAATGATCGAATAATTTTTAGAGAGCAGTGAAAACAGAATAAAAGCTTTCAGTTATTCAACTCCATCGTTAATGATGTTACTTATTGATCGTAACTGCCTCACGAAAAAGGACAAGCAATGAGAACATTGGCAATAAGAGGCCTTGGCACTGAACGTTCCGTACTCAACAAAAATAAACACGCCCTGAAGCAAGCCTGCAACGTGCGGTATAAGGCGTAGCCTTTACAGGCTTTAAAAAGTTATATTGAGGGATAACATGTAGCCTTACTGGCCTTGAAAAGTAAGCCTGCGGTATAAAATGTAGCCTATACTGGCCTTGAAAAGTAAGCCGGAGGTATAAAACGTAGCCTTTACAGGCCTTGAAAAGCAAGATGGCAGGAAGTCGAAGCTTTTCCCCCTAAAGCTTAAGGTAAAAGAAGAAATAGCAGTACTTTCATAGTACATATCTCACTTTAATCTTAGCCTGATAATTATCAGGGAACTGAAAACTGGAAAAGCAGCTGAAAACATCTTACTGAAAGCCAATATGTGTGATTGTATGAGCAAAGTGGCACGCTGTCAATGAGAATCACATAGAAATCTAATGCAAATATTTAAAAAAAAAATGTTGATGAATTTTACTGCGATAAAAAAAACTTACCACAAAGAGTGGAAGGATGGCAGTTTATTTTACAAGCATGGTGCTTCTTTGTGCAAATCGCATATGAAATTCATTTAATTACAATTGGGATGCTCACTAATGCAGTTAATGCATAGAAAGAACCTCTTTTTCTAAATTTGTTGAAACAAATGGGCTGAAAATTCGAGAGTGAACGGTTCATATCCACGTGCCTTTAGTTGATGCAGATGAATTAATTCCTTTTCTTCTGATCGTTTGAAACGTTCAGTGAGGTGTTCGATATTTTTTTCGAAGCACTTGAAGTCATATTCTTTCAATTATCTCAATTCAATTCCATTGAGTTGAGTTAGATTGAATTGAATTTCGATTCTTTTCTTTTAGTTCAATTAAATTCAAGTTCTTTTAATTCTTTTAATTTAATTAGTTTGAATTGAATTCTTTTAATTTAATTAGTTTGAATTGAATTCTTTTAATTCAATTAGTTTGAATTGAATTCTTTTAATTCAATTAGTTTGAATTGAATTCTTTTAATTCAATTTGTTTGAATTGAATTCTTTTAATTAAATTAGTTTGAATTTAATTCTTTTAATTCAATTAGTTTGAATTGAATTCTTTTAATTAAATTGTTTGTTTAGATTCAGTTTTAATTCAATTTAATGCATGTTCTCGGGCCTCGACCTAGGCCTCGAGTGAATTGATAAAATGTGATACAAAAGAGTTCTATTGGAATTGGAAAAATTGCTTCAGGGATTTTAACTTACACGTATAATTGAAAGTAATTCCCCGTTCACACAAGTATACAACGTATAATATTAGAGTGGAGAGCGTATAATATCAGTGTTGAACGTATAGTTTCAAAGGGTAGAGCTTATATAATTAAATTGTATAGCGTATGAAATCATAGTGAAGAGCGTATAATATCACAGTGTTGTGTGAATTATTTCAAAGTGTTGCGCGTTTAATATCAGTGTAGATCGTATAATATCGAAGTGTAGAGCGTATAACATGAAAGTGTATAGTATCAAAGTGTTAAGCGTATGATATCAGTGTAGAACGTATAACATGAGAGCGTAAAATAGCAGCGCTCTCGTCACTGAAGTGGCCGTGAAAATGAGGTATTTTAATCATAAGAACTCCACTTTTATTACCTTTTCTAAAGCGCTTTGAAATGCAAGGTTCAAAGAAGAATGGTCTCGCCTCGATATTGTGCTCGAAAAAGCTTCTATCGAGCCTGTGTGCTGCCGAAAAAATTGTCACTGCAACATATGTGTGTGGTGGTCGAGTGAGTTCACAGAAGTATTGAGCGCATAATATCAACGTGTATAATATTAACCCAAATAAGTTTCACTCCATCATGTGTGTGGTGCCCGAACAAGTTTCACTCCAAAATTATTGTAACGCTCAAATAAGTTTCACTCCAACATGAGTGTGGTGGTTAAATAAGTTCAACACGTGTTTAATGCCCCCCAAAAGTTATATTTCAACACGTTTGTGATGCCCAAATAGGTTTCACTTCAACATGTACATGGTGGCTAAATAAGTTTTACTTTAAGACATGTGTGGTGCTCCAAAAATTTCACTTAAATGCGTTTGCGATGCCCAAAAAAGGCCCGTCTCTCCAGAAGGATAGCGGTGGCCGAAGTGTCGTGAAGCTCTCGAAGAATTCCGTTCCAACTTCGCTCATTTGAAGGAAGGCTCATCTACTGACGGCAAACTTCAGCCCTGAACGCCTCCGGCTCAACAGTCATAGATAGAATTATATAAGACGCTGATGCAAAAACTTGGGAACGAAGGTTCAGGAAAAAATTTAATAACGCAACTCGAGCTCTCTTTTGGCTGGTCATTTCGTAGAAAGAAATCGTAGAAGTTTCTTCTCGTTTTGTGCTGACAAGACAAGAGGTTCGGAGACACGCACGAGTGAGCTGTAGAATTATTCTATCTTCCTCCGACATGAGCTGGAATCATAGGCTCATTTTCATTGGCAAATGCTTAAAAGCCACAAAAACTCGATTAACATGCTGGCGTATGCATAGTTGTTTTTTGCGATGTGTGGGGAGTAGGCTGGGGCCGTGGGGAGTAGGCTGAGAATTTCTTTCTGAGTACGAAATTTGCGTCAGTTGGCCGTTCTCTAGATTTTGTGGAAAAATGCGAAGCTATACCATTATTTGGCTGTCTAATTTTCTGAACAATGTGATCCTCTTGAACAGAAAAAGGAAAAATGTTCGCAGCCAAAAAATTTTCCACAAAAATCATCATTGGTTTTGAAATCTCTTAACATAAATGCCTTTACACTGAGATTAATTTTTGCCTCATGTCTGTTCAGGTGTCTCATGGTAGCGAGAACATCTCAAAGAGAGAGCTGATATCTCATCGGAAGTGCGAAAACAAAATGTGAAAAGTGCAGTTACAAAATATTTGCTACGATAACAAATGTAGTTTGTGTGTATCCTGATCAATGTTTCATGCTGCCTATACTCTACTGGCAATGATAATGTAGTGGCTTAGTCACCCTGCAACTCTGACTCTAGTTATTTAAGTCCCTGCAACTCTAGTCCAATTTAATATCAGTTAATAAAAGTTCCGAGTTCTACTTTAGAGCAAGAGTACCCCCAGAATGTCGAATTTTCTAGAGATATTGATTCTAGCTGTCATTGGAAGGGTAAGATGTCAGGTACATCCTGTGCAAAAATGAGGTTCGTACGTTCACTCATTCGCCCGCTACGGGGGTTTGAAATATGGAGGGGGAGTAGGGGGAAGTGGTATTTCATGATGTTACACCTCCTCCTTGGCACTTTCTTCACGGCGCGACATTGCTATGTCATCTTCTATGTCTCTTTATTACTGTATAATGATTTAAAAAATCCTAGCTGACCCAACCAATAATAGTAAAGAAAAATTGAGATTGTTTATGTTTCTTTGTTTACCTTTTTTGGGAGGATCGAAATGTGTGGTTTCAAAATGCATTTCTTACAACAGTTGTTAAGCTACAGAAATGATTTCAGTATCATTGGATGCGGAAAGACGTGGGCATTCCAAAAATTTGTAAGGGTGTTCAAAATTCATTCATGATTAAAAGTTGTCACGTCATAAGTACGTTATTTTTCGAAAATAGGTATGCCATGGAATTTTTCATTGTTTTTTCCATTTTAAACTAAAAGTTTTTAAAATTCCATTAAAGTTTTTGGAATGTAAAAATATTTCCGCATCCAATGATACCAAAATCATTACTCTTACTCAAAAACTGTAGGAGGAGATGCATTTTGAAAAACTCCCCATAAAATTTCGTTTGCTATGAATATCTCGTTTTCTTTAAAGAAAATCGCATTTTTTTCCTAGAAGACAATGCTTCCAAATTGCATTTTCTCTCAGTATTCCGAATGTCATTGCTCTAGGTTAAATATTAAAAAATCTTCCTCATGGGTACTCTTTCCTTAAGTTTCAGTCTAGACACTGAAATAGCTCCAGCTAGTTCTCCTACAACTGGTGTCCCCAGCAGCATCTGCCGCTGTTCTCCAAAACATTCGAGAACGTTACTAATGAACAGTGAAACTGCAGGCTATACCATTTGCTCCAAAAAAACGATACACAATTTTCAAGGGCTGCAATTCAGGAACTATCAAGCTTGAAAAAAATTGGCAAATCCTATTTTGTTTCCTAACATTTGTTTCATCGCTGTACAAAATTTCAGAATGATTAATTTAACTATTTCTTTAAGTAGTATTTTTAGTAACCGATACTGAAAACCTTTTTGCACCCTTTTGTTGAACTTCAAATTTTTTGATATTAAAACCATGTTTTTCATAACTTTCAACGGTTTATTAAATGGAAAATGGCACCAAAATAAATAAAACAATCGAAATGATTCTGCTATTGTTCGTTACTTTCGGTGTGTCCTCCGTTTCTTTCAATACACAGTTGCATTCGCCTCCTTATTCCCGCCATCACTCATCTAACGAGAGCATCATCTCCTTGCAGCAAATTGGCCATATTTTCAATTCTGTGTTTTGAGAGAAACGGAGCACAAACCGAAGGAAACGAACAATGGGTGGAACATTTCGATGTTTTTTTAATTTTAGTAGCATTTTATATTTAATAAACAGTTGAAAGTTATTAAAAGTAGGTTTGAATATCATAAAATTCGAAGTTTGATAAAAGTGTGCGAGCATGTTTTCAGTATCGATCACTAAAAATGCTGCTTAAAGAAATCGGTTGGATCAATTCGTCTGAAATTTCGTACAGAGATGGAAAAAATGTTAGAAAACAAAATGTAACTTGTATTTTTCTAGTAAGTTTAAAATTTTATGAATTACAGTTTTGAAAATTGGGGATCTTTTTTTTGGGACACCTTGTATAGTATTAAGCAGATGGACGTGACGAATATCGAGCTCGTGGCAGCGTTCTGCTCGTTAGACGAGGACGACAAGGCTGCGGAGCCGCCCCTGCTGTAACTGCCCATCACGCCCGACATCGAGGAGCCGGAGGAGGGCTGGGGCCGTGAAGGCGGCCCTGACGACGGAGTCCCGGGCCCAGGCAACATGAGGGGCTCCAGTGACGCCAAGAAGAACGCTTCGCTGAAGAAAAAACGACCCAAAACTTTCTATACATCCCGTAAAAATGCGCCAGTGCATGGTCGTCGTGCTGTGCTTTGTTTTGTCGCTTCTCTCGGGTCGGTTATTCTAAACTTGTTAATTTGAAACAAGCATATCTGTTATGATACATGTTAAGTCAGTAACATTGTACTCGCAAAAAAGCGCGCGAAAGAGCCGAGCGCGTCCGAGAGGGAAATAGGGAGTGCCTTACCTCAGGAAAAGGGGGGAGTGCATTGGGGCTAGGAGCTGTAGTGAAAGCTAGTGCGTGCAACTGTATACTTAAAGAACCGATTGCAACATAAATAAATAGCATAGACAAGTAAAGGGTTAAATTTCATTCTCTACGAGTAAGGGAACAAGGGATTTTGGGGGTTCTAAAAAGTTTTTGAGAGGGCTGTGTGTAGTAATACTAGATGGAAGCGAGGGACACGTCAGCATAGAGAGGTGACGCGTAAGGGCGAGCCAATGGGAGAAGCGGTAATTTTGCGGGGCCTCTACACAGCCCACAGTTCGCGTCAGGCGTGGGTTGAGCTATAAAAGCACAGCGAGGTATGAGCCGGTTTATTTCGGCATTTGCTTGGTTCCGTGCAAGATATAGGCCCAGAGAGCTGCAGAGAGGAGGTAAGCAAGTCTTTGTGTGTTAGGAAGAAGTTATGGGATTTTGAATCAATCAGAATATTAATTTTTGTTCATAGACGATTAGTAGTCAGAAATCAGAAATTGTGTTACAGCCTTAAGCAAGTGCGATGTTTTTGCTTTGTCATTGTGTTCTCAAGCTGGGTGTTTTTATTTTTAAAAGGGGGGTAAAATGGGTTGAATAATTATTTCTCAAATGGAATTCATGTTAAAGGGAAGTCTTTAGGTTAATGCACAGTAAATTAAAAATAGTGAGAGCGTTGTTGAACAGTTTTTTATGCATTTATATGAAAATAAATAGGTTCAGTGGAAACCCAGTGGGGGTAAAATTATTGTTTAATTATTTCTCTGAGGGCTTTCATGTTAAATGGGATTCTTACCTTCTTGTGTTTTTATTTTTATGCATTTAGATGGAAAATAAATGTGTTCGGTAAGAATCTAGTTTATTTAGAATACCCCGTTGTTCTCAGGGTTGGGGAGGCTCAACGAACTGCAGCTTGAGACTGCATTACACTGGTTGATGCAAGATGACGCGAGCAGGAGTGAGCGTCAGGAGGGTTCCCTGGGTGCAAAAAGGGAATCGACAGGCGATCTACGTACAGGAAAGTTGCAGACTATGAAGTGCAGGCGAACTTAATATTGCTTATTAGCCGCGAGAAACAAGCGGTTCAGGCACCGCGTTAGGAGCTATCTTGCAAAACGCTAAACATTTGGAGTAGGTGAAGTGCAGTTATTCACTGGTGTGCTTTCCGCATTTGTAGGTAATGCTGCTCTTGATGGTCAACCGTAACGCAAAAGTTGAATTCGCATCAGTGTGGGCTTATCGCATTCTGTGTCCCGGATTTATTTCAATAGTTGTTTGTCGTCAATGTGATTCACGTGTTCATTAACAAACTTGAATAAATTAATGCTTGAATGTGCAATTAATCGTTTTTATTTTCCCGTGTTGACCTGAGGTACTGAAGTGGGTGAGCAGATCGGTAGCTACTATGTCTCTATTTTCCAACCTGTTCTATCATTTCTCCTTCTGTGTTTCTTCCGCTCTGAATTTTCCTTTTCCTCTTCCACTATGAGGTTTAAAGCCCTCACTACGAATACGGAGGGGGAGGCGCTAGACGCCACCCCTCACGTCTTCGTGACATATCTATTTGATGCTTATTTCAAACAACAACCTCGAAATAATTCAAGAGATAGACATGAGATTCGCGGATTTCTTTATTTACTTGTATCAAGAGGTAGCAGTTATGTAATTATGAGTAAAAAGTCATTAATTAAGAGAGAAGGTCTATTTTATTTGTGTGTAGGAGCGTCAATCATGCAAGGCAGTGCAACGCTACGCTTAATAGCCGTAGAGTTTTCTGTGAGACACCGGTTATAAATGCATCAAACTGATGCCCAAGTGTTTTATCGCTGAGACACTGAAGTATTTTTAATGAGACTCTGACTCATCTCTAAATCGGGTCTGGAGACACCATATCATCCTAATCTTGAATGTCTCTTTGATGATGCATCTGCGTGTCTCAGTTTTGGGACAAACGTCAGATGCACCTGGGTGTTTCAAAATAGGGCAATTATTTTTTCCAGTGTAGTTGGTAAACATACATGGGTATCGTACGTATGTCAGTTGTTGAACAAGAAATTAAGAGAAAATATGAAAATACATCCCATGGTAACATTACTATACGTTTGATTACATGAATATTTACATAAGTTATTGAAAAAAATGAGTGATACATTGCCAAAAACCCTGTTGATAGTGTCCACCTATAATTAAATATGAGGGTCGACTTGTATTTTATAAGGAAATAATGCTAAAAGAATAATATGTGAAAGTGAATAATTGTGCTTCTATGACTAAAATGTCTTCAAAGGTAAAATTCGAATTGATCATTTCATGCTTACAAATTACTTTGTAGCTGGTTATAATGACTTTCAGTATAAATAGTCAATGGCTTGGAGGATATGTTTTATTAAAAACATATCCATGTATACGACATTTCTTACACAAATAACACAGGCACAAAAAATTCACACAGGCCAAAACGAGAGAACGATTGTCTCTCGGTGTAAACCCAAACATTTTAGATCACGGATAGAACAAAGAAGTAAACATATCTGATGATGAACTAATATATAATTGCTATTTACCACACGGAAGGAAAAAAGCTGAAAGAAAGGAAAGAGCTTACAGTATTTCGAAATCAAGTTCACACATGAAAATTTGTTGTAATTTTAGTTTTTCAATAAAGGTCAACATAGAGGTTCTTAATCGGTACTCAAACAACCATATTTAGTATTATAGCCATCGCAATGGTTGAATGAAATATTGAGGGGAAAAAATAGAATTGAAGGTATCCTGTGTTCAATAACTTATAAATACTTCTCACAAAAGGGAAGACTGTTGATTTCGACGTCCAATGGTATACCTGTACCTATACCTGTAACAGTGACCCAGCAGGTATACCTGTACTTCCACATGTGATCCCAGCCGGTATACGAGTACCTGTATTAGTACCTGTGCTAGTACTTGCACAGGTGACCCCAGCAAGTACACATGCACCTACACAGGTGACCCCAGCAGGTATACCTGCACCTGCACAAGTGACCCCAGCAGGTATACCTGCACCTGCACAGGTGACCCAGTAAGTACACCTGCACCTGCACAGGTGACCAAAGCAGGTATACCTGCACCTGCACAGGTGACCCAGTAAGTACACCTGCACCTGCACAGGTGACCCAGTAAGTACACCTGCACGTGAGTGACTGGAGTGGAGTTGTGGAGAAGTAACTTCATCTAGTGCTGCCTCTCTGTTTCATTTTGAAATTTGCGCGGTTCGAGTCTCAGGTAGTACAACAACACCTTGAAATCGTAGCTAAAATCCCTCAAATACATTCTTTTGCATTAACTGAGAATTTGTTATACCATAGGAATTTAAAAAACGAATAAAGCACCACACGTATTGAATTCATATTTAACTAAGATTTCTCACGAACATTAAATTTAAAAACTAAGTCAGCTCTATAAAACGTTTTGGAGACCAGCTCCATCTATAGTTAAGAGTCTGCAAAGTTAAAAATAAAGAATAAAATTGGTCTTTTCTATATAAAATACATAGACATAAAAAATTAAAAAATCCACTTTATCAAAAAAATTTTAAAAATCTACAAGCAAATTTGCAATGAATAAGAACTATTGGCGCTATTGAGATCTGGTTTTTCTAATTTTAAGAAGATCTGATTATGATCTGGCTTTGAAATCTTAATTAAATATGATTTCAACACGTGGTGCTCTCTTCGTTTTTAAATTCCTAATGACCATTCGCCTCAAGAAATGTAACTTCACTTATTTGTTAGACCTGTTATAAAATCATTTTCCTGAAAATTCACCTCCGCTTCGAGAGAATCAAATTTTAACAAGATGCATATTCAAGCAGAGATCTTAGGTGAGCGGAATCAGAAAGAAGAAAGACCTTATTTTCATTTCTTATCAATATATTGTTACGCACGATGATTAACAATATGCCAAGGCGATGTCTTTATATGCCAAGGCGATAATTTTAAAGACTCGTTACGTTTTTCGTCACTCCTGCGGAGATTTCATAGCGTTTCACAACTCGAATTTTCAAAGATTAGGAAGCCCAAGGATTTTTTCTTTAACTTTCGTTACAGTCTGGCATCATTCGCGAGAAGAACATGTGATGTATTCGAAGTGCACTGAAATGTTTAGAAAACACCATTTTAGAGTTTAAGAAATCAAGCAGTTCGAGTCATCGTTAACTTTGAAACTTATTAACTTTAATACCACATCGTAAAACATTAGCGCAGTAAAAGTGAACAGAGCTGATTAAGTTGAGCATTAATAAGCTTTGCCATGACGTGTTTTTCCTCAGACGATAGCTCTGACGTCAAGAAGCTTGAAACAACTCTTTTAAGACGCTGGTAAATGAGTGAGTTAAGTCCATCATGTTCAATACATTGCATAGAACACGCATTGTATCGACATTTGATGCTTTAATCAAACTTAAACAAATGATTTTGCATTGTTAAACATGCAGTTTTTTTTGGCTGGGTTGCCGTGGTTTCGGAGAACTAAACTTTTGGTTTGCCTTTTAGTGACTACAATCATTTTCGAGTAATTAAACCTTTGGCTGTATCTTTTCGTTGGCTGCAGTTTGCAAATAGATTTGACTTCAAAATTCCTTCCCGTATTCTAGCTAGACGCTGGGAAATTGTCACTTTTGATCTCGAATTTTTCACTTTTTATTTAAATCTTGACTTTTTTATTGAATTAATCTCATTTTATCTTCGTTTAGTTTTTGTACTGCGACGCTAAAATAAAAATTCTAATGAGATGCAGGGCGTGCACTGTTTTAATATTGAATTCTAACTCATGCACTTCTGCGGCTTTAGTGACATTCCTGTGTGAATAGATGTAAGTGCTAGTACTCTATATTTTTTGTTTTATTAAGTTTGTATCATCGCCATATAAAATTGATGTATTTGAATATTCAAATTACATTCTGAGTGGTTTTTTAGTGGGAATATTTATTAATTCCTTGAATGTCATTGTTGTCGTCTTTGCATTTATTCCTGTACATGATCCTTATTGTATACATATTATATCCAAACTCATCAGCTGTTTTGTTTGTAAATCAAAAGTGCTGGCACCTGACTCTGTATTAAAAATTACAATTCTGAATATTTATTCTCAATATTATCTAAAATTTTCGTACCTTATTTCCCTCATTTCACATATCCTACAATAAATCTTCAATTTACCGCTGTCGATGCAAATGTCAGTATTTGGACTCAAAGTTTATTGGAGCCAAGGTTGCTGTGGATCTCTACGGCATCAATAAAAATGAAAGAAAGTAAACATAAATGAAAAAGAATGAAGAAAGTAAACGAAGAAAATAGGTTATGAGTCTGACTGTAGGTTTATATCGGTTGCAGCGTTGTGAGTGAAAAATAATGCATCAAACTCCCATTATTAATTTTTTTGAAGAAAACTCGTAACTAATCTTCAATTAAAATAAAGCGAGTAAGTTGGCTTTGCACATACACGTTCCTAAGTCATATAACTCTTATTCGAGAGAAATTAAAACAGGATTTCACAGCTCGAGCAACATGAGGTTGTAGAGCTCAATATTGGAAGGGGGACGCCAGAACATCTGGGCTATAGATCACGCAGTCAAGATCACGAGTCCAAGACTACAAGGTTCGAGATGGGCCCTGAGACCAGGCAAGTAATATCGGGCTGTCACACGGACAATTGCAGCGCATCAGCTTCTCCTCACGATGTATTGCTCCTTCTATTCGAGCTTCACTCAACTCCTCGAATAACATGGGACCAGGGGTGATTTAACTCGTTAAGTGCGGCAGGTTAAACTTCAACCAAATTTTGCGTTAATTTTAGGTATCAATTTTGAAAATGACATTAAATAGATCGCACCTTTATTTTGTTTTCATTCAGCATTTATCTAAATTTAGTTCATGACTGTTGGTCGGTCAGGTCAGCAGCATTATAAAAATCTCTTAAGTGACCACCGGTGGGTCAGGTCACACTTGAACTGTTAAACCTGTTTGATCAACCGAAATAACCTTTATAACGTTTCTATAGCAGGGATTGGTGGCATTGTTGGTTGGCTTAGCAGGGGTTGGTGCACAAACATAGATTGGCAGTTTAGCAATAGCCAAAATAATGCCCTGCTGCTGGAGACCCTTCTGCTGGAGCCCATCAAAGTTGTTTGAATTTTTAAAGTTTTCCGGAGGAATTAATTTTTCATTCTTGTTTATTCGGTTGATAAGAATTAATTTTTAATTATTGTTTATTCGGTTGAGAAATAAATGAGGTCGCCTTAGGATGTTGTGGTGTCGTAGAAGTGGCATTCAGTACAGCTGGATAACTCGGAATTTCAAAGTCAACTTAATGAAATATGATGAAAGAACGAAAATTCACTCATTATGAGGTCTGAGTGATCAAGCAAGCTTCAACTATGAGGCAAACAGCCTCATGTGTTGGGTCACAGCAAGAAAAGAAGTGTTGGAAGTACTGAATTAGAAAAAGTTTTAAGTTCGTACTGGCAGTAGAATAATTGTTAAAATCCTGTCACTTAGTATAACTTTTTCGCCGAGGCATCTATGATTTTAGGCACCCAATCATAATTTCAGCACTGGGTAACTAAAATCATTACTGCCCCTGCGAAAAAGGTTGACAGGGACTTACCAAAGTCAATTCTAAAAGGAAAGGATGGAGTGTGAGACACAAACGAAAAGATTATTTATGTGATCACGTTTGAATTGAGAATGTGGTAGTGCAGTTCGGTCATAATATAACTTGTTTCAACAGTGGCTGTTAATTAAAATCAAAAGATAAAATATTATGCTGTTGTAGCTTTTTTATGAAGAAGAACGCAAATAAAAACGTGTAGCTAGCATTCGAATCAACATAAATTGATTATTTTTCTGAGTTAAATCAAACATAAATTTAAACTTTCTTTGGCTACGCCCAGTAGAGCTTTAATTATTTTTAAGATAGCTTTTCTTATGAAGAGGTTACCATCTTTTTTCAAGTTCTTCTACGACTATAGATAGGGTGGATCAAAACATTCTTTTAGTAACTTTCGATTAAGTTTTCATGTGGCTTTAAGGAAAAATATTTTTAAAGAAACAATTGAGTTTAGTTCTTCTCCAAGGAATATCGGGTTTACGCAGAGGTACCTGCCAATTATACCATACGTGCTTCCAAAAAAATACTCGGTATTTTAGAAGTTTGATTTGAAAATGCGTATAGTTTGAGTATGTTTTAGGTGAATGAGAAACAATCTGAAATGCTATAGAAATGCTTTTCAAGCTATGGAAGTAACAAAAGGGGCAGTACTAATCCTAATTGGTGGCGTGAGCTGGTGATGGCAGTTCAATCATTGAAACACTTCTCTGGAGGTATTATTGCTCAGAAAAAAGCTTGTTATCTTCATGTGTGCGCTTCATGCACGCGCAGCAGCTCGCAACTCTAACGAAACATGATCTTAGAGCCTTCAAACCACTTCGCTCGAGCTATTGATACCAAACTTGCTGTACCAAGTTTTGAGAGTAAACGCACCTTACCTTAACTTCCAACTTCAGAAAACTTCAGCGAAACAACTTTCAAGACTCTTAAAACAAGAAAGTTGCAGATAAACCTAAGTTTAGGGCTCGATATGTGTAGCCATGGTTTTCCTATCCACAAGCAAGCCAAAGTTTTGCTCCGTGAACACAGGTTTAAATGTTCTTCGCTGTTGTTAAACACACGCACAAAAATCATGAGCATAATTTGAAAAGCAAGTATAATTTTGATATTGGGGAATTAATTCAGATAATCTGAAGTGAATTGTTTCATCTGAATCCTGATGAAACAATTATGGTCAATGAATGTTGGTGTAATATTTTAAAAAAGTAGTTATCGCTCACGCAATTCGACTCATAGTTTACAATACTCTTTTCAACTTTTTATTTTTGATTGCACATCAAGGATATTTTCTAAGAACATCCCAACGCATTTGACTGAAATTTATCCGTAAAAGTTATAAGCTTCCATAAAAATTATACCATACACCTTTATTGTGGTGAATAAACTCAATTTTCATAAATACTTAATGAAAGCTAAATGAAGGCACGATCCAGTTAATGCTTGTTATTTTCACAATTGCTCACTCAAAGTGATTTTAAATTTGAGTTGAATATTAAACTTCAGATAAGCTCATCGCGGTCAAAGTGTTAGGACTAGAAATTTTCAATTAAAAACTCATTTATTCATGCAATTTATCATCCATCGTTACACATTGTGGTCTATTTCTAATTTAGGTTGTATCAAAATCACACGAGATGGCGAAAAATACACAATACTGCGTGAGAATCCGGAGGCCGATTTCTTTTGTACAAATGCTTTCATTTTAAAAGACGAACCGCGCTTTCGGGAAGATCAAATCGATGCCGAACGGCTTTGTTTTTCCCACGAAAAACTTGTTGTCTCTTTGCCAGGCCAGAGCCGAGGTATCATTTTCAATTCCTGAAAACTTCGAAATGAGAATCGCTTGGGAAAAAATTTGCTTTCGAAACTTTGGTTAGGCCACTTCCGGTCTGTTTGAAGTCATATTAGTTTGATAGTTTTGATAGTTATTATTTTATCATTGTATCATCTTTCGGTATTTTATTTCCGTTTCAATACTTGTAAGGTACTTTAGAGTTCACATATCCGTATGAAAGGCATTGACATCGTCACTGTCAGGTGCCCGAGCCAGCGTTCTCAGACGATGAGTTCTAAGTTACCTTTCGCGGTCGAAAATATCCAACGATTTATGCCGGATGGAAATTCTAAGGTAGATATTTTAGTCGGAGGAAATTTCTAAGCTGCATATTTTCGTCTGCTTAAAATTCTAAGCTATTTTAGGCAGGAGAAATTCTAAACTATTTAAGATGAATAAAAATTCAAAGCTATTTTAGGTGTTTGAAAATTTTAAGCTATATTACACTAATGAAAATCCTAACCTAAATTAGAAGATGACAATTTTTAACTATTTTAGGCGGATGGAAATTTTAAAAACATTTTAAGCAGAGTCAAATTCTAAGCTATTTTAGGCATATCGAAAAGCTATTTCAGGTGAGGGAAAATTCTAACCGGCTTTGGTATGATGAAAATTATAAACTATTTTAGGCAGATAAAAATTGTTAGCTATTTTAGGGATATGAAAATAGGTATTTTAGGTGGATGGAAGTTCTAAGCTATTAAAGACTGATGAAAATTCTAAGTTATTTTAGATAAATGAAAATTCTTAGCTGTTTCAGGGGCAAGTAAATTCTAAGTTATTTTAGGCTGGTGAACAATCTAATCACATTAGCGAGATAACCTTAATTTCCAGTTGCTAGTGTATTCAATGCTTTCATCTTCAAATTAAATAACTGAAAGGGGGAGTCGAATAAAGAATTAGCTTTTCTTCACATTATTTAGTTCTACATGAAACTGGCATAAGATTTAAATGCTAACTTTTTATACCGTGTTCATGACATACTAAACTTGTTCAAATGATAACTAAGCAGTCGAAGCTCATGTGTTAGAAAGAATAGTTTAAAATCTGTGCAATGTCCGATATCTTTCGCATGCTTGCTTTTCAAAAATGAATGTATGATTTACAGTTACTTGGTAATCATTTTTCAAGATAGTATAAGAACTAGAATACATTTTTTGCTATTTGACACATGATTTGAGCAATGCTGTGATAATCAGGACCTGTGGTGCTATCACTGGATTTCATTTTGTTTCTGCAATGCCTATTTTTAATGTTATTCCCATTGTCTGTTTGAATTTTTTATGTTTCTATACCCATTTTGTATCGGCCAAATTCATGGACACAGAATGAACTCTAAACTTCCCGACCTGTCTGTATGCTATTGCTGTAACCTGACAACAAAGTTGAACTTAATTTGAAATTGTGGGTTACAAGAAAATACGTTACCAGCTTTACAAGCCCGTACTTGTACGACGTTCAACGTGCTAATTCTCGGGAAAATGCTTGGAAAGTTTTTTAAATAATTAATTGAAAACGTCAACCTTGAAAAAAGTTTCAAAACCTTTCCTCAGCACTGCCGGGTAAATTTGAAAGAAATTTTTTTGATAATTTACCTCCTTGAAAATCCAATTTCTTATTTGCCTAATTTTTGAAGCGATGAAAGTAATTATGGTGGTCGAACACTACAAGCATTAAGCGCAACAAACCTCAATTTAAGAAAATCATGCTTATATATCACCACGTTTGTAAAATAGTATATTAATTTTTCCAAGATATCCTCGGCAACGCATCAGATAATTTTTCGTCAAGTGTACCATTCATCGTATAGACATGTCAGCAATTTTGTCAAATACTTAAATTTCGAGCACACAGAATACTTCGATAAAATAAATGTACATGTATGCAGTACAGAGTACACTTTAAACAAAATACAGGATGTAAGTGTCCAGCACAAAGCTCTCTTGAAATAAGTTGTGTGAGTGTTTCTCATAATACACTTTCATCAAACTACTCTCTATGTCGCTTAATTAACACATTGGTTGCCATACGACCCATCGATGGGTAGAGGGAATTTTTTTACCAATTTTTTATACTTAATAGTATATAATGCACCAGTTAATGTTTTGTATTTATACAGACGACTGCATTCTTTACCCTGCTCATCGAAGGACGGACAACGACTGGTGCTGCTATAGCGTGAGGTCTACTGCACTATAGCATGAGATCTAGCTCTAGCTAGTACTATAGCGTTAGGGGTGCTGCTATTGCGTGAGGTCTACCACACTAAAGCATGAGATCTACTTCTAGCTAGTATTATAGCGTGAGGTTAAGTTAGGTTAAGTTAAAAATCGATATAACCTATTTCCATAAATTTAATTTAACGAGAAATACTTCATTTGTACATCTCCAGCCGCACCTGGGTAGGCGAAGTACGGCGGTAGACATCACACTGAGGTAGCACCCCCCCAACGAAGTCTCCTCAGAGATACTGAACTCTGAAGTCTGACTGTCGAAGCTCCGTCAACCGCTTCCCGTCAACGCCAGGCAGGCCTGGGGCTGCTGTTGCTGAGATGGAAGATGTTATGAAGCAATTTTCCTGAGGATGCTCTGGCTGCATGGGAAAGAGAACTGGACTGTGAAATAAATGTTCATTGAGCTTCAGTGATTCGGAAAATGCGGCGAGAGTAAGGTAATATCTCTGAAGCTGAAGACGATGGTGCAAGCGTGACTTTGTACATGGTTCGAGCTCACTAAGGCTCATGGGTTACATAGTAAAGAGAAAAAAATGTGCTTTCATTCTACATATACCATCCATGAGTTGTTCAGAGCAGTGTTGTGGTGGTAAATCTAGCGTAGACATCATCAATGAGCCACACTCAAATTTCAAATTGATCACTAATTCGCTATGAATCTCTCCATTTAGACCAACATGCCTTCAAAATTAAGAAATATAGTGAAAAAAACGAACAAGATGTAAGGATTATCAAGTTTCCGATGAGAAATATTTTGAGCAGTTTTTCTTTCATGTTTGAATGCATAAATACTGTAGAAAAATAAAGTATGGCAACAATTTCAATTATGTTTATCCTTTCTTTGAAACAGTTTTCGATGTAAAAGTGAAGAAAATAATTCAACATTTTAAATATAATTGGAGCTTATGACCGCAATATATATAAGATCTACAGAAAATTGATGTCATCCTGTTGACGTGGCATGGCAACTCATTTTTAAAAAAATTCGCAATGGAATTAATTAAAGGATATGAATGAACAAATAAAAGGTCATGGCTATTGAATAAATAAACAGTAAAGAAATAAACAGGTAATAAAAGAACATATGTGGTGGTTCAGCCCACCTTCAGCTAGGGTATAAAGTCTGATAAAAATATAAATTATGGAAGCATCACGGTAACGAGATAATTTCGTTAAAACTACGAAGTATAAGTGCCGAAAATGCGAATCTCAAATTCCAAGGGCTAACGAATCCATCCTAAGGACTGATTTATAAACGCAAATAAAAAAATTAGGTCCGAATGAGTTGCCTCCAGAACCCACGAGAAAATCACAAGCAAAAGGAAAAAACATATAAACGGAAAAACTATTCATCACTTTAGACTATTCATCAACTCAAAAGGGTGAGAAATGCTCGAATATTTGTTGTGTACTGCAGAATTGCCTTCGCAAAAGTGCTTCATTTGTACACCGCAGCAATGTACTTGGAATCGTTCTCGCTGGTGAGTTTCTTGGCAAGAGTTCTTCTCGCAGGCCATTGTCGTGAGTTGGACCGGCTGGCAAATGTCCAATATAAGTAACACACATTAGCTCAGGCTCGAGAAAAAAGTAACACTTGTAGCTTTACTTAAAATAACAGCTTCTTGGCCAGCTTCTTAGGCTGAGGAAAAGGAAACGTCGTGCTCAGTTTCGTTGGAGTAACGGGCTGGAAATGGTCTTCCTATTTTTTGGTGAGAGTATTTCAAATTTAACTGAAAATTGTGGGTGATACGTTTCACCACGCATGTCAGTAAGAAACAGACACCATTTACGCACTCGCTTTGAATTATAAATCGATATTCTTTTGTGTCTGTTTTCAAAAATTTTAACCACACAACAATGCTGTTAATGCGATCTTAACATGCGATGTTTTCACCATTCTCAATCAATTTGCTTGACCAGTGTATAGACTTTCTACAAAGGCTATAACTAGAATTGGGCGCATTGTGCATCTCAATGTAACTTATTCACACACAGAACATTTCACGCCAGAATTGTGAATTTTTTGACTTGGTCATTGACTTTTTTTATAAGTTTCACCTCACAATGGGGCAAAATAAGCCAGTTATTAGTCTTTCACTACATAAATTATTTCATATTGGTTATTTTTTCAAATGCTACGAAATTAATACTTTAAATTAAGAAGACGAAATTTGATTTGATTAATAAATGTGTAGTGTGAATTATTAAAAAATTTAGGAACGTTAATCTCATTTCGTGTTATTGTTTGAAAAACATTTTCTTACTTAGATGGGATCATTGTTGATGAGTCAGTAAGTATAACAATTACACATTCAAGTTTCTCTGCTTTCTGACTTTTGTTGAAAATGTGACAGCGTTCGATTCATCAAAAATTGTATGATTCACGAACGCCTCTTTTTGTGCTTTATTTACCAGGCTCACCTATGAACTGTCTTACATAATCAGAGTCTACATCTACACTATCACAAAACAGTCGACACGAGGAGAGAAAACAGTAAGACTAAGCGAAAAAAGTACATTTAGGTTCCATGAAATTTGTTAATTATTTATGAATGATACACAAGAATTTCGTGGCAGATTTTCATGAAACGTTGCGGTTGAAATATTGGACTGTTAGGAAGTATTGCCATGAGACAACAATATTTTACCACCGTTCAGGACAAATTTCACGATCTTATTTTATTTTCAGGTTGAAAATGCTGATATTTACCACAACTTGCTAAGCCTTCCCTGGTTCTAACTTTGCTGATAATTTTTCTTCGATTATTTATTTCGTCCCACAATCCGAGAAGTTATCTTCAACTATCACAGAAGTTCACATAAACTTCAAGCCCTCACAGAAAATCACACTAACTTCAAACTTAAGATCCGGCAACGAGCTCAAATGGAACGGGTAGTTTGATATATTTTGTATTCATCTAAAACTGATGAGCAAAACGAAATATTTGAAAAATTGCAGACACTCCACGTAATTTTACCAATGTGTTCATTGGCAACTGAAGTTTCCGTGGGCGTCTGATATGTTTACAGATTCCCATAAGCTATGTAACTTCTGAATGTTATTAAAGTTGCAATATTTTAAGGTATGCCATGGTACAACCTGCGCAAAAATCTACGCTTGTTCCCAGCTGAAAATTTTTTGCTGTGATTTTAAGGCCGTATTTTACTAGCGTTCTCGACTTTTTATCTCACTATCTGCGAAGACATAGAGACGTAGTGAACTGGGCAACGTTTATCTTCAGTGTTTCCTATCACACATTGAAAATATCCCTAGTTGACAGCTGTGTGAGTTGATGTTTGTCTAATCCAAAAATGCACGGTCTTTCATTGCTTGAAAATAGCTGTACTTCCTGTGCGCAGTCTTTAACTGAATGTACTCACTCTTTGACTGAACATAACACATGTATTTTTGTCTGTTTTAAGTGTTTATTGACATGACTGCATATCTAATGATCTGAATAAACAAAAGAACAATAAATTAAAAAAATTAAACTTCTTGAATGCAAGCTTAATTCAATTGGAGACATAAGCAATACACGAGAAATCGTCGGAGGAGATGTAAATTAAGCATATTTTTGGTTTGGGAAGGGGGGGGGGAGGAGATGGGTGGGGACACCCTATAAATTAGTTCACAGTTCTCAATTCCAAATCAACAAATATCCGGACTAGGAATAAAATAAATATGTCATTATGATGTATTTTGCTTCATCATGTCACACTCAAACACTTGAAACCATTGTTTCGACTTATTGATATCGAAACTAAAACGTCGAACAAAACAAGAATCTCCTAGAAATACTGCAGCGAGAGGTTAATCCGGAAGACTTGCACGGGTTTACCTGACGTTAAATCAGCTTTCTAGGCCGATAGCTCGGTCGCTTTCAGCAACATCATTACTTCGAAAAGTTGACTTTTCCATGGAGCAGAAGGAAAGGGCCGGAAGGCTTCGGATAGTGTGTGCGGAAGAGGCTCCAGGTAAGCCGATTACGATAGGCTGTTGCAGAATTTTCCCGGACATTCAATGAACGAAAGTCACAGGAATTTGAAATTTTTTTCTTAATGCTTCTGGATCACTGAAATGTACTCTAGAAAGGCTTTGAATACAAGATAAGACATAGTACCGAATCTCATAAGCTACTTAGGTCTGAGTAGCGATATATTGTCCAGCATGAGAGGGTTATTCATTTTCAGTAGCGCTGATGTACCATATTTTTGGTTTGAGAAGTCTGTGCATAGCGTGAGCAAACATTGAAATTTGCCCCGTTTAACTCTGCAGAATGCTAGTTTTACGCACAAAACAAATAATAAATTATTAGCCATACATGGCTGTGAATGCGTTACGTGGTGAAGTCAATAATTTAAACTTCATCACTCAATACAGCTGACTTCATATGTATTATTTTGAGTACTTACGTACTCTCTTGAGTGAGAAGAGGTCATAAGGGGAATGATGATCTACTGGTGAGTTAAACCTTCGTCAAAGTGAGAAGCGTTTTTAGGAGCTAAACTTAGGGACTGATATTTTTTCTTCGTTAGTACTGCTAAATCCTCTAAATTCCTCCGGTCGAGCTGAAATCAGCAACGTTGGAAGTAGGTGCAAGCGACGGAATACGTTCAATGACATGGGAATTCTCGAGGGGGAGGAACGTTTGATGTGAAATTTTTCCCATTAAGGATCTAAACAGTTATTCAGCATGATAAATTCGCAGTAAGTGTGTAAGTACTCAAAAAGTAGGTTGGATGGGAAATAAATGTGAGCTGTTCTGTGTAAAAGTATGCTATTCTCTTAACGCTCTATGGAATAAATTTTGAATTCAAATTGTTCAGACAAAATGTAGGTAGACTTTTAATTTAGTTGAAAGTTAACACAATCTACTACAAACTCTACCTTGAACATTCTTCGAACACTCATTACATTAAATTAGAGTGTTTATATTGGATCGATGCATCATATTCTCAACACTGTTTTTCCCATGCTTTTTACGGAGTTCCACCAAATTTTCAAGGTATGTATAATTTTAAATATACGCCAAGATCAACGAAATTGTTCAACAAAAAAAAATCTATGCTCCGAACACGTCTAAACTGGTAAATATTGAAATGTAATTTGTAAGAATCATGAATTCATTTCAAAGGCTAGATTTTAAAACACTGAAATAAGGCGCGCTTTGTTTGTTACCTGTACATATTTTGCATTATAATTTCATCAGACTTCCATGGAGTTTCATTTTCTTGAAATCAACGGGATCTTTCAGGACAACAATGCTCGCGTCCAGAATGCTAGAAATGTTCATGGACTGGCCACCACAATCTCCAGATTTGAACTTTGCCGAAAATTTATGGGATGAGCTTCAGAGTAGTCTCTTGACATTGCCCCTTTCTTACAACATTTGCAGCTTTGGGGGACAACAGGCCACTTTAATTATGACCAAAAATTGATCTGAAGAGGTTCAAGTATCTTGAAAAATCAGAATTTCAAGAGAATGAAAACTATAATTCAAACTGAAAGCGGTCCAATCGTTTTCTGAATCACATAATTTTATTGGCCATTCAGTGTTTTGTAATATGAGGTACGTCTCTCGAGCTATTAGTTGTACAGAACAAATTCTTCGAACAGTTGATATATTATTATCCAGAGAAATCGATTCAGACGTTTGAAAACACATTTTCATAATTGTAGATGAAGAAAACAAAGGAGTGAATAGCCGAGAAATGCTCTTTCTTTGCTGACCTCCTGAACTTAAAAGCTGAATTGAGGACATCTCTTTAGTCGTTAACATTTATCAGGGAATCCAGAAATGATTACCAGGCTTGTAACATTTAAAAAATTTCAGAGTGTCACAAGAAACCCATTCCTACAGTGGGGTAATTTATTTACTTTCACTACAAAATGTGTCGTCATTGTGTTCGATTGAAGACGATGACGCGCTGTTGAGCTCAATTCACAACTCACGAGTTACCTGAAAATTGCGCGGAAGGAAAATGCGTTTTTGGACCAGATAGAAAAATGAATAATTGTTTTCCGTCCATTTGATCCGCGTCGTTTTTCTTCTTTTGTGCGGCGTCTGCCATGAACAATCGCTCGACTCCTTAAATCGAAGCCAATGTCAAGATCAGCGAAGGACGCGAAGAAAGATGTGCCGTTCTTTTCCTTTCGATTAATTCATTGATTTCAACATGGTCAAGTCGCTGACAGGACTCATAAAATTGCAGATATTTTTTAATAAATCCCACGTGCTTTCCTACTGCAGTTTATGACGAGCGTGACTTATTGAAAAAAGACACAGAAAGGCACTATTTTTCATCTCAGGGATGCTTGGAATACTTCGCCTGAAGTGCGTAAATGCCCCTAGAAAGCTGAAAGGATGTTTCATTATTTAAAGAATAAGTTATGACAGGATCTCTCGACTAAATCTGTGAACGCAGAATGAAGAAAAAAATTGCTCTATGTATTCAAGCGCAGTAAAATCTGTTCTTTAATTCTGCAACTGACAATTTAACCTAACCGACCGTAGAGACCCCACAATTAGCGTGGTCAACGTGTTAAGGAACTGGCAATAGTTGTTCATTCACTAATAATAGTTTGAAGATACATTCAAAGGGCTTAATTGAGGGATACACATTGTCCAGAATGCAGCCTTCGCAGCTTTGTGTGGAGCCTTCGTAGGCTCCACAAAGTAAGTCAAAAATCTTCTAGTTGCTGGTGCTGACTGACACTGATATCACATGGGTGTGCATTGCTAATAAATAATGTGTTATCCTCTAGAAGCTAAGAGCGATGAATTATAAATTTAAATAATTTTGGGAACTATTAGTTTGTTTTCTGAGTCCAATGAAGAGTTAGGATATTCCGACGCCCCAATGACGTCACTAAATATATTTTGGAACGGACTTTTCGAGGCCATATGGTGTGCTCTATGCACCTTTGATAGACTTAGAAAACACGACTTCAGAATCAGGTAGCTTAAAACGGGAAAAATATTTCGATTATTAAACAATGTTTTACTTCTTCAATATCCCTCCATGATTGAGTGCTGCAATGACGACATGCAAAACGTGAATATTTGAACAGAAGAACATCATCTATTCAGGCTCACAATTTTTTATAAAATGGACACTAAGTGTACTGTACCTGAATTCGCGCTAATGCCAGTTCTACGGAACCATCTGCTAGAAATATAGTGTCACATGTTGTATTCTCATGGACTGCTTATCATCTGAGTAAATGTCGTTCTAAATCAGTCAATCTAAATGTTGTTCCTTTTGTTCATGGCAAGTACTGAACCAAACTATAAATTGAATGGAAAATTTCTCACTGTTAGCTTGCTTTGTTTTATGACACCGATTCATAACTTCGAACCAGCAGCAACAAAATTTATTGAAAGGAATTTACGCATTCGACTGGAGTCTC